>JAQIXN010000011.1:0-120045 GCA_034698145.1 Proisotoma minuta | reverse complement strand
AAATATTTATTTCTAACTTATAATTGCACTTATGCCTCACTAAGTTTTCAGTTTTTTCTGATTTTATATTTTTTTCATTATTATTGCATTTTAGAAAAACAATTTCATAAAAATGGGATAAATTATAATTTAATTTGGATAGTTACCAATTTCGCTAATAGCTAAGAACTTAATGTTGAAACATCCATAAGTAAAATGCATTGCATTTAGTGTATTTCATTAACTTAATACAAAATTAAATGTTTCAAAAATATTGGAATTTCCTTTTGTCCTAAAATTTGTTCATCACATAGTCATCACAATGAAATTTTATTTTGCTTAGTCTAAATGTGAAAAATAATAGTTATTAGGTATGCATTAAAATTGTCTTTATGAAGTTAAGCTCAGTCTTGGACGGCATCTTCGGCAGCCTTAAAAAGCCTGGCGCCCTGCTTAGTCACAACCTTCCGATAAAACTCAAATTGAGCTGCTGGAGGAACACGGATTTTCCTCAAGTGAGCTGACAAATTCTTGAATCGCTTGTCATCCTTAAATTGACACGAGTTTTGCCACGGCTTCTTCACTCAGCTCAAGATCCACCCAATCTTCACCGTCATTTGCAAAATCTTCTGTAACGTTTGCATTTTCATTGTTTTGATTGTTTACTTCTGCATCAACAACAGACCTTTCATCTAGAGATAATGCTCTTGCACCTTCAACAATGGAATTGTCAATCTCTGACGAATTCTTTACTACTGGCCCTGGCACAGGCTTATTATCTTCAAGCTCAAGTAAATTGAGGACTTCCTCACTCCGAGCTGCAAGATACTTGTCCTGCTCATCATCATCTATCACTTGAAATACTACTTCCTCTGCAATGCTAAAGCCATTGTCCAACAGGTAATTTGTAGCATCGTCCACATCCCCACTGAATTTTTCCAAAACGGTTTTTAATTCTTGGACAGAGCACGTGGGGAAATAGCCTTGAAGTTGTTGTGCGGATTTGAACAAGGAATTGTTTGGATTTGGAGGAGGATGTGGAATGATTTGGGCAGGAAGATCTGGGGACGATGTTTGTTCTTTAGATTTATTTCTTCGCTTCCATTTTCCACCTGTGGAAAAGGAAACATTTTGGTCCATTAAATTATTACTAGCACCATTACCACCAAAATCTACTTCACCAGCCCCAGAAAAATCGTTTGGGAATACAGCCGCCATTCGTGGGCTTCTTGGACTTGTGGGTCCATCAAGCTCACCTTTCTTGTTTTGTTGTTGACCTGCCGCCTTAATTCCGTGGAGAATGTAATCGCTCAAGTTGGAACGCTTCTCTGGCTTTTCTCCACTGAAACTTTCAAACTCGTACGCAAAGGGATTACTAGTGGCAAGTCGGGTCGGTGTCAGCTGAATTCGATCAAGTTGTGGTCTGGTTTGGACAGGCAAGTCTTTGAACAAAACCACGTCTTGGGGTGGATTGTAATTCGCCCCCACAGGCCCCATGGTACGTTTGCAGTCTTCAACAAGCAAGAATGGATTGATTTTCTCAAATCTTGCAATCATTTCTTGTATCTTTTGATAGGAACGGAATGTACTGTCTTGTTAACCAACGTCCTGGCATCAAACTTCCACATTGTCTCGGGCTCAAAGACTCTAACCTTGTAGTTAAATTCAATTGCATACTTGACGTAATCTTCCATCTCAAAGCGTTTGGTGTTTGTGTTGTCAATTATCACGGGTGAAACTCCGTTCCATAAACTTTCTTGAGCGTTGTTTGCACTCACTGTGAGCTTCGCCCAGTCGATGTCCATTGAATTTATAGATTCCCCTTCCATCTGTAAAATAGTCGTCTGCTGAGCAAATAACGCCATGACGGGTGACGGCTTGAAGGGCTCTTGCCACACATGATTTCCCAGAACCAGGGACACCTCTCAAAATTATAAGCTGTTTTGGGCAGAGGGCCACTTCAGGTCGTTCTGCCACTGAATTGAATAAATGAATGGTTTCGGCCGAAGTGGAAATGACATCCGACACGATTTTAACTGTTATTTCTTCCGAAAGGAAACGAGGAAGTTGATAAATTAAGTAGGGAGATAATTTGGGTGTTATTATTGGTTCCAACAAAGTTTGGCCTGAGCCCAAAGTGGAGGAATTTCCACCGTGATTGTTTTTCTTTTGGGACTCGACAACTCTCCATTCACGATTTGCGTTGCTTCTTTCTCGTCCCATGCTTTCGAGACCATAGCCAAATCCCATGGGATGGAAGTCATTTTGATTCCCTTGCGCCCCGCGCCGCGGACTTTGATTGGTTTCGTTCAGATAGTCGTAAAGAGACCTTGGTCGATCACCGCGATCCATATCTGTAAATAAAACATGTTAATTTAAAATTAATTAGTAAGCAAAGAACAACAATTATCAATTGTGACAAACCGTTTTCGTATCAAAAGTTTAGTGTCAATTATTTCGACAAGGCAGTAGTATAACGATTAGGCGTAAAGACCTGAAAATTCAAAGAAATTGATAATTGTTTCGAGATTAGTGGAGGATATTGTATGGACTTACCAAATACGAGTAAATACTGGAATTTTAAATTATTTTAATGCAACAATTTAAATTTTTCATCGTATAGCGAATTTCGTTGAACGTTTATTTTGCACGTGAAGTTGCTCTCTGTCCTTGGAGCCATGCAAGCAACAAAGTAGCAAACTCTCATGCAATTACAAGCTTATCATCTAATTGCTGTCTTAACTTATAGCAGCTTATCCAAAACCAAAGGTTTCAAACTCTGCTTTTTAATTTCATTTCGAAGAAATATGATGGTATTTAGTAGATACTATTTATTATGACCCTTGATTTTATCCATTAGCATGGCGTCTGCCTTCGTCTTTGTAATTCTTATCAAATTATAGCAATTAATATCAAGAGAAATTATCATCTCACATTTAATTTGCGACCTTGGATGGCGCATCGCAGAAATTATAGAACCCATAAATAATATTACATACATACATGAAAATAGAGAAACTTGAATTCGGACAATAAAGAAACAATTTGTCTAATTAACTTCATTATAATTAGCTTCTAAACTATTTGACACAACTAATTTTTGAAGCAAAGTTAAAAAATCATGGAAAATTGATGTAAAGTTAATAAAAAACCATTTTTAAGAATCTGTGGCTGGCATAGATTTGGAAGGCAGTCGATTCAAACTTTTCCAAAGTTCCGATGGAACAACTTTGAAACTTTTCCCCTTTTTACCTGGAAATGTAGGAATTTATGTAATTAAATTAGTCAACCGTTAAGATATTACCTGAATATCGGCTGTAATTCTAGAAGCTACAAAAGTCTAGTCGGTGAGTTTAACTCTAATAGTTTATTATTGACAATTACATAATCTGCTCGTTGGTTGTTTTGTTGGGGTCAACTTTTGGTCATTTCCTTGAGTTGTCTCCTCCCTCGTGACAATTGTCCAACATTCTTTGTTTTTTGTTGGTGGCGTGTGAGTAGTTGACAACTGATTGCAATTATCTAGTTGGTTCGATAATTCCGTTATACAGGGATTAATGTTAAATAGAAATCGATTGTCTTATTAGCCAAAGTTTTTATATTCTTTTATAGGGGATGCCTAATCCTAATCGCCATAATTAAATTGTCCTTTTGAAGAATGGACGTCGTCTTGAGGCTACAACGTCAACTTGACTCCAAATGGAGCAAGACGGATCTCCAAAAGTTGTTGGACCCTGATGGTCTTGCCCAATTATGGAACGAATTGGTCAAGGACGGAGAGGTCACGGATTGCTCAGATGGACTCCTCAACCCAGCCGGCGTAACAGTCAAAAGAGGTAAGCACTACAACGACCATATATTTTGTTCAACTTGTTAATTTTAATTCTCAAAAAATAGGTCCAAATGGCCACTTTTACTGTGGAATGCGAACTCTGACTTGTTTTTGCTGTGATGGGATTTGTGGCCCTAAATCCGGTTGCAACTGCTCTTCTTGTCAAGTGATGGATAAGGAAGAAGAAGCACGAAGATGCAGATTCAACAACCCAATCATAATTTCTTCAATGATACATCAAAGTTGGATCTGGGGAAGGAAGCCAAGTAATTAATTATATATAAATATACATGATAAATGCTTTTGGAAACAAGTGGTTCAATTGTAATTTTTGTTTATTGCAGGCACCATTGAATTAAAAGACTGTCTGGATGCGTTAGTCAATGAACAAAAGTTTTCGGCTCTGGAATACTCTAGTAACTCTGGATATGCAAAGATGATGTGGATGCGTCTTCTGATATGTTACCGGTATTACTCAGCACTAACAAATCTGGAAAATAGACCACAAAATACCATAATTCTAAATAAAACGAGAAGTACCTCTTCTAATCCATTCGTTAAAGATAGCAAACAAAGGTATTAACGGCACAACCGATTTAGTAGAATTTTTAATTTATTAATTATTTATATTGTTTGTTACATTTGTAGGACTCGGTCAATTCAGAATGCAGTGGATCCCACACGTTCGTTGGCCCTTGTTGGCTGTCGAGCAGCTTTAAATTTGGGATTTGTGGTCTTAAGACGAGCTTGGAGGAATGGAGAAGATGCTGATCTCTGTACTTCAATTTTAAGAGAGACTTTAGAAGCGTTGCGAATTTTACCATTAGCCTCAGTGTTTGACGATTCTGAAATTAGTCCCATATGGTTAGAAACTTTTGACAAATCGGAAAAGTTTTTGCAATGCGTAGCTAATGGGTATGAAACATTATTTAAAGTTTCGACATTTGACAGGAATCGTATTTGATTACGTTTAAAAATACATATATATATATATTTCAGCCAAGTTGGAGATGATGACCAAGACAGTGTCCAAATTCCAATAATTGATCAACAATTAGCTCTCTGTATCGTGTTAGAGTTGGCTATACAACGTGGAAGTTTGTCTAAAGTTTTGGAGTGTGTTTTACTCCTCTTGGAAATTTGGCAGTCACGGGTAAATCCAGGAGCTGACAATAGAACTATTTTGAAGAAAATTGCTGCTCCGTTAATTCCATTTTTAAAAAGACTGCAAGATATAGTGCCTTTGAAATCAGAACTAAGAAATAATACTCAATTAGAAAATAACGAAACTCAAGCTCAAACTCCAGAAATGGTAAGAATTTAAAAAAAAATGTTCTCCATTTATGTGCATTAACTTTTTATTGTCATAAAATTTCAGATGAGTGTAACAGAATCATTTTTACATTATCGAACTCTTCCTTATCATAATGAAAAAGCGTTAATAGATCTGAATACCGCTGCGGTAACAATTATGACACACCTAGATCGTCTTGCGAAACCATATAATCCTACTCCTGTATTTTGCAATATGTGCAAATCGGTAATAAATTCCGCCTTGTTAAATTATAGTTACTAACAATATTTTTTGTGTTCTTTGAAGGTTCCGCTGAGTGGACATTGGCAAGAAGTTTTTACAATGGGTTATTTAAGTTGGGGAAGTGTGCATAATCTAAGTGGACCCCAACAATGTGATATTTTAGGAGAGTTGGGGGTTAAACAAATCTCATGCGCCGAAAGATCTCTAATAATACTCACTGTAACTGGAAGAGTATATTTGATGCTTTATTCTTCCGAAAATCAAGTTGGTGTTTTTTTTTTCTTTGGGGTTTGCGTATTTTTTTTATATAATTTTACTTTTTATAGTGTCCTATACAAATGAGTGGTGGATTTGGGGATAAAGAAATAATTCAAGTTGCCACTTATCCCGATGCCAAACACTATCTCGCTTTGTCATCCGACGGAGAAGTCTATTCTTGGGGAAATGGGGAAGGAGGAAGATTAGGACATGGAGATCCGCTTTCAAGGGAAGAGCCAACTCTTATCATCTCTCTACTAGATGAAAAAATTGTTCACGTTGCATGTGGTAGCACATACAGGTAAATATTTTTTTCCAATTAAAAGGATAAAGCAGAATTTTCATGTTATTTAAATATTACTAATTTATTTTTTAGTGCGGCTATAAATGATCGGGGAGAATTATTCACTTGGGGTAGAGGGACATATGGCCGTCTTGGTCATGGAAGCAGCGATGATTATACTATTCCAGAAGTTGTGAATAGCTTGAAACGTAAGATTTCAAATTTCTTTTAAAAAATATAACCTTTAAAAGTGAAATTTAAAATTCATTGTGTTGTGATTGCAGATCAAAAAATAGTAGATGTAGCTTGTGGGAGTGGAGACGCTCAAACACTAGCTGTAACCAGTACCGGGATTGTTTATTCCTGGGGAGACGGGGACTACGGAAAACTTGGAAGAGGAGGAAGTGATAGTTGTAAAGTTCCAAAATTAGTGGAGAAACTTGACGGAGTATTTATAGAAAAGGTCTACTGCGGTGCTCAATTTAGTGTTGCTCTAAGTCGTGATGGTGAATTATACACTTGGGGAAAGGGAGAACATTTTCGTTTAGGCCATAGCACCCCTGACCATGCTCGTTATCCAAAGAAAGTAGAGTCCTTAGCACACAAACGGATTAAAAGTGTGGCTGTGGGTGCGGTGCACATGTTAGTACTCACTCAAGATAAGGAGATTTACGGATGGGGAAGAGCAGAGCTGGGCCAATTGGGAAGTATCACTCCAGGAGTGACAGAAATATCTCAACCGACGCTACTCTCCAGTTTTAAAGGGAGACAAATTGTTGGCATAGCTTGCGGACCCTATCAAAGTTTTCTCTGGACCGCCACAAACTGTTTTAGCGTTGAGCCTCAAATCCAATTTGTAGTTGACGTTACAGACAAGACCTTAATTCACTTGAACTCTATTTTGGAGAAAGTATGGAACGATATTGATGGAGAAACACCTGCTACTGCTACCGGAGCTGCTCCCACCAAGGATAAGGAATGCATAGCAGTGGCAACACTCAACCTTTTAAAACTTCAGATATTCTCAATACTTAGCCATTCTTTTGATCTCGACCCACTGGGCGTTGCACCTGGAGGGAAACTTCTTGTTGAGCTAACTCAGAAAGTAGTCAGTCTTGCTAGTCATTCCGGAGTTCAAAAAGTTATTCAAGAAACAGCTCAGTCTGTTTTACAAGTTGGTTGGAGTCTTTTGCTTCCCACTGCTGACGAAAGGACACGTGCCTTATCATCTCTACTTCCATATGCGTCATCAGATCCGAGCTCTATCCCCTCAGGAAGGAGATTTATGGTGGATCTTTTAGTCTCCAGTTTAACTGCGGATGGCGGACTTGAAAATGCACTCAAAGAAGGAATTATTGTGGAAATGGAGATGAAAACATTGGAGGAACAAGAAGCCAGCAAATTATCTACTAATGAACCATTTGTTGGATTATTCAGTGATCAAGCCATATTAGAATTGGAAGCAAAAAGAAATGAAGAGAAGGTGGAAAACGAAGGGGCTAAAAGAAATTTTAACGATCAATCAATTCCTCTTTTAAATCTAGTGAAAAAACTTTTGAAAACATCAAGTGCATTAACAATCGCTCAATTAAATTCAACCTCTTATTTTTCAAACGAGTCTTTAAATATCAATTGTGATGGTGACATTCCTAAGGATGGTGATTTGCCGGAATCGAGCAAGAAATGTCCATTAGAACATTTTTCTCAAAAGTTTGCTTCAATCAAAGAAAGATCTCCGAGTCTCTCTCTTCTCTTAAGATTTCAAAGACTATTAATCTCCAAAGTTGTAGGCTTTCAAACACGAATTACAAAAGGAGAGCTTATTAATGGTTAGATTGAAATTTTTATTATTATTATTAATTATTATGAAACTTTTTATAATTTATAAATTGTTGTCTTTTGTTTTCGTCTCAGAAGCGGAAATGCATGGGACGGAATCTTTGCTTGGAAAATATGTTTCGTTTCTCGTGGACCACCTCAAAGAGACCTTAGGACAAGCTTGTTTGGTTATTAATGAAAGTCCTGAAAGTTTTGCCAGAGCAGCTGCCATCATGTCGAAAGATATTATTGGTAAATATTTATATAAAAAAAATTACCAACTTATTATTATGATACTCATTACTATATATTTATTTTACTTGTTTCTAGGAGTTTTATTTCCCGAACTTTTGTCTTCCTTGTTAATGCTCTCTATTGGGATTGAATCGTTCCCTGCAATTTATCAATGGGAACATGGAGATAATATTTTAACTCGTGCTCAAATTCCACTTGGCTTAAAAAAATCTCCGATTGGTGAAGGATTTTTAAGACACACTCAATTATTTCAACCTTTTCTCGGTTTGTTAGAAAAATTAAACGATTTTAACAAATTGGCCCCCGCTTGGGAGAAAGAAGATCAAGAATCTCTTGCTTGGCCGGGTTGCATAGGCCCAACAAATACGGAAGACGATTCAGAAAATGAAGACTTTCGACTTGTTACTCAAGAAGATATTATAAACCACAACAAAGAAGACGGGCTCTGGGGTGTGATTCATGGGAAAGTATACGATTTACGTGCTTTTCAACATACCACATCTAGCAGGGCAGAGCTTATTGATGCAGCAAGTGAGAAAATTGACGTTAGTGATGTTTATGAGAAATATGTAGCCACGCCTGATTCAAAACCTTGGATGCAATGCTTTTTTGTTGGAAATTACTACTACAAAAACTCTGCAACTGCAAATGTAAATAATATTTTAAGTCAATATCATAATATTTTAAGATTTCATATTTAAAAGAAAATCTATAAATTTCAGACTCTGGATCCTTGTACATTATCTTCCCCATTGACCGATGTTCAGCGAGATTTATCTTTATTGATTGGGCTGTACTGTCACGCTCTAGTCACAAGTCTTCCAGTAGATCAAGTAGAAGTTGACTGTAAAGAGATTTTACAAATGAAAATATTTGCTGGGGGATTAGAAGTAATTTATTTGTTATAGTCTAGTATTTCAAAATACAATTCAATTTAATATTTTTTTTTTTTTTTTAAATAGGGAGCTCATAGTCAGTGTCCGTTCGTTATTAATAATGGAACTCATCCAAAAAATCAAAAATCAGAAGCCGACAACAACGTATTGGAGGGTTCTCAATCAAATGAAATCGCAAGTGAAATGACGGGTTCTGATGGAGAAATTGAACAATCAGCAAATAATATAAATGACTCTGGTGCAAAAGATTTTAGCACAAGACTAACTTTAGAACAAGGTTGGGATTTGGGACATGCAAAGAGCAACGAATTTATTAGAAATTTAGTTCGCAATAATTTTAACGTAAGTGTTGTTTTTTTCAACTTTTTATTCAATATTATTTTCTTTTTAAATACGTTTTAAAATTTATATATTATAGGAAATCTCAGTCCGAACATTTGCTGGGATGTTGGAACGTCATGCAAAACAAAGTCATCTACTAGTACACAAAGATTTTTCATTTGACCACCCAATTGAAGAGACGGGTAGATTGCTGTTGGCAGCTGCTTTAAAACATATGAATTTAGCTTATCCAATACATTGTTTTATTGAACGAGGTAATTTTTTTCTCTTTCTTTAAAAGTTTCCTTTTCTAAATTATTTTTTAAAATATTCAGAAATGGAAGGAAAAGGCCCTGAACCATTCCCTGCATTTTTAAACGATATGTTGTACAAAATCAACCAAACAAAATGGAATCTCGTTAGAAGGAAACAGCAAGAGGAGAAATCATACGAAGAAGTTTGTCGTCCGGTGATGGAACGATGTCGTTTCTTAATGCAAGAAATACGATGCATTGATTCTCCCGAAGTACTTGCATTCCAAAAACAATCGTTTGTTCCATATTCTACAAGATGGCAAGCGGCAGGTAGAAAAGTGCTACGCGACATTAAGCTCTCACGAAATCCCCCACAAGTAATTTCAAAACCAGAAGATATTCTCAACAGCACAATACAAAATCAAAAATCGTCTTGTCCTGAATCAATGTCTACTTCTGGCATTGAAATTGGGGAAGTTTTTGAAGATAGTAAACCTGAATGTGCTCAAATTCCTGTAAAATATGACCAAAGAATGGTTGCAAGTTGTTGCGTACTTCCGTCTGAAGTTGTAAATTTTTTTGAAGACAACGTACCACTGATCCAACAAAGTTCTGCTGCTCCAACAAAACGAATAAAGAAAATACCAAAAATTATCAAAGGACAAGGGAAAGGATCAAAAAGGAAATTTTTAGTTGATACAACAGATTTCAAGTCACGCTTTTCGAACATAATGCAGTTCCTCACTGGAATGGGAGGACGAAATGATGCGTTAAACCAACAGCCAACCAATGTGGAATCAGTTAGAAGAGCACTTTTTATGCAGGTCAGTATTATAATTAAACCCGGGATTTAAATGTAATATATGATATTTTAATTTAATTAATTGTTTTTATTCATCTATAGAACAAACGAGCTGCCCTCCGACTGGAAGGATACGAAAAGATTTTATCTTTGCTTCAAAGAAATAATCTTATTCCATCATCCAGACAAATGCTCATGAACGGATATCAGGGGATCGTGCACGCGGGACTGGAAAGAAGGCGCTTCCTACCAAAGGCAGATAAGGATATAGGACAAAGCAGCCCTCATTTGCAAGCTAAAGTATTGCTTGCTCATTCTGCTCTTCTTAAATGGTCACTGGTTGAGCTGCGGCGGATAACTCTCGAAGCACAAAGTCAATGTCAGTCCCAAAGCACGAAAAGTATCAAACGGAGCAGTGCACGTTCCAAAGAGAACATGAATAACAGAGATCGTATGGGGTTGGGAACATTGTCCTCGGCTCGCTTTATTCTAGGACTCATTGGACTACTGTCAACAAGTTTAGACGGAAGTGAAGTATCATTTCTAATTTTATCTGGAGTATTATCCACAATCCAAACCCTTCTCTCCTGTGTGGGACCCGATCTCCATTCATTTACAAGTAAATATGGCAAAGGAAAAATTCCTTCGTTAAGCGTAGTGTTTGAAGAGATGATATACAAAATTAAGCCTCCTCCGCTTCCACTAAGTGGACAGGAATTGGCTGGACTTATGAAAGTGGGTACAAATGTTGTGCGTGGTGTTGATTGGAAATGGGGAGATCAAGATGGAAATCCACCTGGTGAGGGTAAAGTGCTCACTGAATTAGCAGAAGACGGATGGGTCCGAGTACAATGGGAAAATGGAACGACAAACTCTTATCGAATGGGAAAAGAAGGGAAATTCGATTTGAAACTTGCCGACCCTCCAATGCCCCCAGAAAGTGACTCTGACTCAGAGTCTCTAGATGATGATGGGATTTACGAGCTTTCTAGCGCAGGAAAACATCCAACACATTTAATTCGAAATAGTTCAATGCAACTAATGAGAATTCTGTCTATTTGTGTGGGTCTTCATTCCGATAAAATGGAAGATGCTGCAGTTCGATCGTTTGTTGGACTGCTTAAAGAGATTTTGGTGGTAAGAAAATGAAACAAAATATATGTTGTATGAATATTTTTAAAAATTGTTTTGGTGTTTTTTAAAGATTGGGTGCACTTTAAAAGATGAGGATCGACACACGGAGAAGGAATTTCTAAACAAAGAACAGCATGAGGAATGGGCACATCTCGGCTTTATTCGAGCAATTGCGTCAAGTTCCAAGATTTGTAATCAGTTTGCTTCAAAAGATTGGAGAGAGACTTGTCTTGACCTAATTGAAAAGGCTGACGACAATGAACTAGAGCTTCCAAAACAGGTAAATTTTGTAATTTAACATTTTATGTTTTTATGTTTTTTTTTATTATTTCTAATTTCATAATAGGTGCTACTTTTGCGTATTCTGGAAGCCGTGTTACCCTCTGCTACATCTCGGATTATAGACAGAGATTCTTGCACGTCCCTGTTAGCTAGACTAATGAAAATTGTGGGATGCAAAATGCTGATGACGGTTCCAGACACATCCATTGAGAACGATGGTAAATATATTTTTGTTGTACTAGACACATATAATTTATTGTTGGAATGTTTCTCATTTAAAAATGGTATTATTTTATTATCATTTTGTTTTATTAGGCTACGTTGAGAAGTATGTTCCACATTTGCTCAAGCTTACAGTCCCAATGACTGCCACTCATTGTACCACTGTAACTGAGGAATGCTTGACTCTTCTACGTTCAATGCACAGGAACAATTGGAATGGGCCAATTAATGGACTATTACTGGAAAATATCTCGAAATTTTTACAAGAGTCATTTCGTAAATCGGTATGCGTCTCAGTTTGGATTTATTTTAAAAGTAGTTTTATCTACTAACTTGATCCCTTTGATACTTATTACTTTAAACAGATTGCATTATTATCATGCAACCGACAAGAAGATGAGGATGATGAAGAAGATTTTGATCTGTTAGGTTATGAGATGCTAATTGCGGCGTCTTTATCAATAATCGGTGGTTTTGATACACGAATGCGTCTTGGGGGATTGGTGTCCATAAAAGACGAGTATATGAGAAATGAAGTCGACGAGGAGACTTCAATTGGAGTGTTGTGCAAGATTGGCCCCACTGGGAAAATATATATTCAGGATGATTTTGGGATTGTTAAGAAATATCCAATAACAAGCTTATTCCCCATCCAAGAAGTGAGTTTCAATCCTTTCTTTCTCCCAGATACAGAGGAAACTACGCAAATGTGGGTGGAACTAGTATCTCTTTCAATTTTCAAATTCAACACACGAAACTGGAATTATTCTTTCAACAAGGATATTCCCCTTCTTCGCTTTCAGCTGCAACTCCTCTTAATTTTAAAAGCAACCAGAATTCTGTTTAAAAATCCCAGAGAGTTGAACAAGGTTTTAAAACAACAGTACATAATCCCACTGCCATCGTCTTCTAAACGTGAAGAAAGTTCTGATGGTGAGGAAGAGAGATCGTCCTCCGCATCCGATGAAGAACAAGAGGAGCCGTCAGAGCTAGTTATTGAGAAGTTGCTGACAACAGCCACACAACCTTCTCCTATAAAAGCCATTTTCTCAAGAAATGAATTGGAACAAGCTGCAGTTGCATTATTTCAACACCTTTCAAGTTCATATCAAAGAGCAGCTGCCCTCAAAAATGCACATGATGCCGAACTATTGCAACAAGTCATCAGCAACTCGGCATCCATTTCCATCTCACAAGCTGCTGAGCAACAGCAAGTTTACTCTCCTCTCCATCTCAGCTCCACAACAGTACAAAATAAAGGGATTAATGTGAAGGGGGTACGACCAGGTTCTTCAGCAAGCTCTACAATGAGGCAGCTTATTGAAATGGGATTTACTAAAAGTGTTGTAGAAAATGCAATAAAATTATTGTCAACTGAAACAGTGTCCCCAAGTCCAGAAACGTTAGTAGCATGGCTGCTAGAGCACCAAGATCTTCCCTCAACAAGTCAACAGCAGAAGCAGATTTGCGAGGAAAACATTCTTCCTCTTTCCCCTTTAGATGATAGCAGCACTCCTCAAACCCAATCTTCAGCCGATGTTCAATTTTCTGACTCTGACTCCATTTCAGATGAGTTTGAAGACATTGATGCATCCGATCACGATTGTTGTATTCAACAAGAGTCTTACAAGAAGATTGAGGAATTTCAAAACAACTATGAATATGCGAGATATGTGCAGGAGCAAATTAGCGTGGGGATGACTGTCAGGTTGTTGGAAGCTTGCAGCGGTGTGAGCAAAGGGGACATTGGAAAGGTTGCACAAATTGATGGGAACAGACTCCACGACTTGAATGTGATGGTAAGTTTGCTCTTTAACAACTATTACTGTAGAACACGACTTTGTGTGTAGAGCTCAGTCAGAATATTAGAAAATGCATTCCTAGTATTTTGGTGAGAAGTAAATTTTTGAAAAAAAAATCAACAATTTCTGTTTTAACTTTGACACTATCAAACTGAGAGAATTATTAGTTCTTATAGTGAGCTACTTTAAGATGGCATTTCATGGCACATTTAGTTTATGATGTTTACACATTGAAAAGCACTGCTTTATAATGATGTAAAGAAATTCATGTCTTTGAACCACAATAATAATTGTTACTTAATTAGCCAGCCAAATCATTAAGTTGTTTATATATTTTATTTTCCAGGTGGATTGGCAACAACGAGGTCAAAAAGCTTACTGTCGATTTAGAGATTGTGAAATTTTAGGATTTCCTCTTCCAATGGCTCAACCCGTGCCTCCAAACATGCGAGATCCGTCTAGTGTTTTAAGCGGGGGCATTAGCTCCGTATTAAGGGTAGGAGATCGAGTTCGTCTTCTTTCCCATCGTCGTATACCTGGTCTAGAAGGTGACCAACAGAATTCATCAAATGAAGAAACTGGGCTCGTAACTCACATTAAAGAGCACAATGCAATAGTTGACTTTCCACGGAGACCCGGGTATCTAGTACCCATAGCAAGCATTGCTCTTGTACCCGGACTTCACACTGGAATTACTTGTGATGGCTGCAACGCTAAACCAATAACAGGCCCCAGATTTAAATGTAAAATCTGTTCAAATTTTGATTATTGCCAAATTTGTTTTTTTCACGGAACAAAATCTCATCCTCACACATTCATCCGAATTAATGAGCCTGGAGTAGCGTCTATTTTTGCAGGGAAACCTGGAAGACATCGAGATGGTTCAAATAACACTACACATGCCTCTGGTGGCAGCGGCGAACCAGGAAGTAGCAGTGGGGGAGGAGGAATGGAAGAAAACATGGCAAGCGGTGGGAGTGGAAGTGCTGGTGGAGTTGTAGGAGAAGGAATTGTTTCAGCAGTCTGTGTTCCAGGAGTTTTGGATGATTGGTCAAAATGTGTGAGAAGCGTTAGCGTTTCTTCATTAGAATCCTGGGCACAACGGCTAGTGGATGGGAATCCCTTGACCTACTGGCAATCTTGTGGCAGTCTTGGCCGACATTGGATTCTTTTAGAGATGCACTCAAATATTCTTGTTCAAAGTTTAAAAATGATGGTAAATCCTGAAGACGGGAGTTATATGCCAGAGCAAGTTGTAATTCATGCAGGAAACTCTGCACGCAACATGAAGCCAATTTCCACAATCCATGTTGGACCCAATGCAACGACTGTCCTACTGGCTGCAGATTTAAAAGATTTTTATCGCTACATAGAAATCAACATTCTCCAATGCAAAAATTCCGGGATAGACTGCAGAGTACATGGGTTGAATATAACTGGAAGAATGAGGACAGATTGTGACGCTCTATTTTCTGCTCTCTGGTTTCTTGCTTCAGATGGTGACGAAGTGGACGACTTGGAAGACACATTCAATGACTCGAAAAGATACGGCAACAGCAATAATGACAGTCCTGTCAAAGTATTTGTTTGGGGACTCAACGACAAGGATCAATTGGGAGGACTGAGAGGCTCCAAAATAAAGATTCCCCTTTACTCGGACACACTCTCAGCACTCAAACCAAGTTATATTGTGGGAGGATCAAAGTCCCTCTTTATCGTCACTCATGACGGGAAGGTGTATGCATGTGGAGAAGGGACAAATGGAAGATTAGGACTAGGACACTGTAACAATGTGGCCATCCCACAACAACTCACCACCCTCTCTTCATATGTTGTTAAAAAGGTTGCAGTACACTCTGGAGGAAAACATGCCATGGCGTTGACATCAGACGGCAAAGTGTTTTCATGGGGTGAAGGAGATGATGGAAAACTTGGGCATGGGAATAAAGTAACATACGATAAACCCAAACTGGTGGAAACTCTGAAATCTAAGAGAATCCGGGATATTGCTTGCGGAAGCTCACATTCCGCTGCCATAAGTTCAGGCGGAGAACTTTTTACCTGGGGTCTAGGAGAATATGGAAGATTGGGACATGGAGATACTATTAATCAAGCTAGACCCAAAATGGTAAAATAAATTATTCTATTATTAGCTCGCCATGCCTAGAAAGCTATTGCTTTTGGTTTTGCCTTGGCCGTCCGTCTGTTCGTCCGTCACAGGCCACTTATTGAATTAAAGGTTAAGTTTTTAGTCTATAAAAAAGAGCATGACTGGATAATCGGTGTAACAGACTAATGACTTATTTTCGCCAAGCTTGAAACGTTGTCAGGAGGCTCAATCTTTCAACTTTAAGTACCACAAAAAAGTTGGACTGAAAATCTCATTCCTTCTTGGAAAAACCATTGTCCACAAATTGTGTGTTAAATAGCTAATGTATTTTACTTAGCAATTTCACTCTGTATGAAATTCAAACTATGATTTTTAGTCCAAACAAAGAATTCTCAAAATCTCATTGTCGCTATAAAGATTAAAGATAGCCCTTTATGGCATAGCAAAAAAAAATGCAGCCAAACTTTCTGATTAGAATGGCGAGCTACTTCCAACGTTTTAGTGTAAATACTATTACATGTATAGTTTGTGATGACATATGAATTGTTTATTACAGGTTCAAGCTCTGGAAGGGAAAAGGATTGTTCAAGTTGCTTGTGGCTCTCGAGATGCCCAAACTTTAGCACTTACGGAATCTGGTCAAGTGTATTCCTGGGGAGACGGTGATTTCGGGAAACTTGGTCGTGGAGGGAGCGAAGGATGCAACATTCCTCAGAATATTGAAAGACTAAATGGACTTGGAGTGTGTCAGATAGAATGTGGAGCCCAATTCTCTCTCGCATTAACTAAGTACGGTCAAATTTGGACGTGGGGGAAAGGGGACTACTACCGCCTAGGACATAACACGGATATACACGTGAGAGAACCAACAATTGTGGATGATTTGAGAGGACATAAAGTTGTTCACGTTGCTGTCGGAGCTCTCCATTGCCTTGCAGTGCTTGAGGATGGCAGAGTGTTTGCGTTTGGAGACAATGATCACGGACAACAGGGAAATGGGACTACAGTGGTTAATAAGAGACCTACACTAGTATTGGGACTGGAAGACGTCAAGATTTGCAAAGTAGCTTGTGGCTCCTCTCACAGTTTGGCATGGACAGGGCCAGAGAGCCTGGTTAATAAAACAAACGAAGCTGTCCTATTCCCAGTGCTAAGAGATCCTTTGGGAAACCACTCGCTTGGTAAGCCATTAAAGAAAACAAATATTAGTTTTGTTTTATTCTACATTCTTAGATTTAGTAACATTATTTTATTATTATTTGTTTTGTTCCAAAAGGCTATAGATTAGATGATGATGGGAATACCGAAGAAAATTTGGGAGATGAACCTCTTCCACCATCTGCAGCTTTAACAACAAGTGTTCATTCTGCTGCCTCGCCAACGGGGACCACTCCACCTGGACCCTCGTCGTATCCTGGTTTTTATGCCACCGAGCTGCTTCTCAGTACAGGAATAATAGTTAATGCCTCCAATCTTGCAAATAATTTACCAGCTTTTAATGAGAGAGCTGCCACTTCTTCAATACAAGGATTCGTTTCCAGTCCTGTTGCAGGACCTGCATCTGGTCCACCTCAAATTACTGCTTCTTCATGCAAAAAGATAAATAACAGGAGCCATACTCAGTTAGTCAGACCTTGTCGCCCTTCTCTTACAAAAATTGTGCTATCACTTCAAACTCTATCTGCTCAACATCAAGCATTGCAACAAATTCTGAATGCGCTTCAAATCTACATTGCAAGAGAAACCATTGTTGCAGCTGTCCAGAATTATGATTATAGTTATGAAGAAAAAGAAGGTGAGAATTGAAGGGAAAAAAATTATCACTATTATTAATTAAAACAAAATTTCATTTTTTAGATTTACTGGGATTTCATGGAACAAAAAAAGATTTGGATTCAAATTTGGAGTCCAGCATTACATCTCCTTCCCTTTCTTCCTTCTTGAATTCAGTCGAAGGCTCAATTACCAAAGACGATTATGCAGAGGGCGGCGAAGCCCCTGCAGATGGAACTTTAGATTTTTTCGTAAGTTTGACATCATTTTCGGTACAGCACATTCTTAATTCTCCATTAATTTCAGAATGGTGAACTAAGCCCTGATGGAGACTGGAATGCAATGCCTTCATCAAATAGTGCTGCTGGGACATCGGCTGCAAGTTTTTCATCTCGCATATCCCAATTGAGTGATGGAAGTGAAATAAGTGTCATTGCTGCAGCCTTGGCTGATAGCCATGTAAGTTAATCGTTTGTTTGTTTACATACAAAAAGAAACATAATATTGTAATAACAAAACTCATGATGAATAGTTTATGGATGTGGAGCCTCATTATTTTGTGGAAGCTGCAAGTCCTGTTTCGGATCAAGTTGATGTTGAAGGGCTCTTTTCTCAGGAGGACGTATGCACGTTGGTGGATTTGCTAAAGCTAGGAGTAGCGTATAGAGCAGGACCCAATGCAACGGAGGCCATTTCATCCACACTACTTGGTAAGAAGTACAACATTCACTGCATCCATCCAAAGGGTTAAGTTGGCTTTGCTTGGGGCACACTGAGTAACACTCTGTAAAATGGAGACTCGGGTCTCATGCAACACTCTCACTCTACTCACTCACTTACTTAGTAATACTTATGTTGTACCAACTCTCGCTTTCATTCTTCTCGTTCTGTAGTTCTGTTGAATAGCTTATAAAATAATGTTCCATAATTTTGTGTTATCCTTTTTTTAAATTATCATATTAATATATTTATGTATGTATTTTTGTTTCTTTTATTTACAGCTTTAGGAAAATCTCAACCGGCCGTTTCTGAAATGCTACTAGAACTCTGTATAACAGAGCTTGAAGACGTTGCTGCAGATTTAGAAAGCACGAGATGCATCCCACTTCCAGTAGTTCAAGAAAGCAACCACCCTTACAGTGATAACTCACAATCGAGTGGAAAAGTCAAGTTTTCAGGTTGGCATTTTTTTTTATTGAGCTCAATCGTTTTTATTTCATTTATAATATTCGTATGCATTAATAATAAAAAATGTATTTTTTCTAAAGGCGCTGAGGCCTTGCGAGTTGAGTTTGATCCACAATGTTCCATCGAACGACGACATGATGTTCTAAAAATATTGGATGGATCTGGTCGTGTCGTTGCCGTTAAATCGGGAAGAGATCTCAGTGATTGGGGTCCTGTTCGTGTCATTGGTAAATTTTATTTCCCATATTTATATGAATAAAATGAAAAAAAGATCTTATAATGCAACATATTTTTTTATAAAATTGAAGGGGATGAGCTAATGTGGAGGTTTACCAGCGACACTTCCATAAATGGTTGGGGATGGAGATTTACAGTTTTCCCTGTAATGCCATCCTTTGATTTAAACGATCTTCTCTCAGACAGAACAATTCTCTCCCGACCTTCCATGAATATTGTAATGTGTCTATTAGACCAAAATTTGGAAATCAAACCCAACGAAAAAGGAGCCCACTTGATTGTTCGATTAGTTTCTGCTCTCTCTGCTTGTGCTCAAGTCTCCTCGCTTGGAGCAAGTGAGAGAATGTGGGCCCTCCATCGACTGAGAAAACTGCTGGTTGATGTTCCAAAATTCATGAAACCAAAAGAAGAACAACAGCTCTCAACAGTTTCAACCACAACAACAAGTGCAAGCCTCTCGTTCTCTGGGGGCAATGCAGTGATTGATTTTTTCTCACCATTGTCCACTTCCTCATTTTTTATCACAAAAGGACTACGAGGACTCCCAGATCTATTGTTAAAACAGTACGATTACGAAGAGCCAATTGTACGAGCAGGGAAACAATTGACCTTTTCTACATTTTTCAAAGTATTGGTTGCATTAGCTTGTGATCTTAATGTGGATGGTATAACCAGTGTGGCAGAGAGTTATCGATGGGCATGGTTCAAAAAATACTGCATGTCTGCTCGTGTCACATCCTCACTTTTAAATAGACAACCCCTCCCACCCCAATTTGTACACGAGGTCTCCAAACGACTTTCGGAAATGCTCCCAGATGATGAAATTGTTGACGATGAATATCTTAGTCATGAACTATTCAAGCAGGAACATGATAAACAGTTGCTTCAGTGGCTAAATCGTTCTCCTGATACTTGGACGCTGTCTTGGGGTGGAACTGGGACAATTTTTGGATGGGGTCACAATCACCGGGGACAATTGGGTGGAGTTGAGGGAGCTAAAGTGAAGGTGCCTACACATTGCCATAGCCTCTCGTCTCTTCGACCTGTGCAAATAGTTGGAGGGGAACAAACGCTATTCCTTGTGACTGCAGATGGGAAAGTTTACTCTACTGGTTATGGGGCTGGAGGGAGATTGGGTGTAGGTGGAAGTGAATCCCTTCCAACTCCAACACTTTTAGAACCAATTCAACATGTATTCATCAAAAAAGTGTCGGTAAACTCTGGGGGTAAACATTGTCTAGCCCTATCGTCCGATGGTGACGTCTATTCTTGGGGAGAAGGGGATGATGGAAAATTAGGACATGGGAATAAAAAGTAAACAAAAAAATGGTTTATAATATTTATATTCTATTTAATAATATATTAATTGAAACTTTCAGCAACTGTGAGCGACCTCGAGTAATTGAGACGTTGAGAGGCAAAGATATAGTTGACATTGCATGTGGTGGAGCACACTCTGCAGCCATCGCTGCTCGAGGAGAACTTTACACTTGGGGTAAAGGACGATATGGTCGACTTGGTCATGGAGATGGAGAAGACCAACTCAGACCTAAACTTGTATGTCGAATTTGAAAAACTAGCATGTTCTAAACAAAAGTTAATTTACACGCTTGTATGTGTATAGGTTGAGGCGCTGAAGGGGTATAAAGTGGTGGATGTGGCTTGTGGCAGTGGTGACGCTCAGACACTCTGCATCACAAGTGATGACTGCGTATGGTCCTGGGGAGACGGGGACTACGGAAAACTTGGAAGAGGTGGATCGGACGGATGCAAGGTATTTTATTATATATTCATTTATATAAATACAACAAGGGCACTACATTAACCAAAATTCAATAATTAACTATAACATTGCTTATCGCAGGTACCTATGAAAATAGACTCATTGACCGCACAAAGTGTTATAAAAGTAGAATGCGGCTCCCAATTCTCTGTGGCACTTACTCGAGCTGGCCATGTTTACACATGGTATGATATATTAACCGTATATTGATAATGGATAAATTATTTAATTTAAAATTGCCATTTGCTTTACAGGGGAAAGGGTGATTACCACCGTTTAGGACATGGGAGCGACGACCATGTGCGAAGACCGAAAAAAGTTTCTGCTCTATCTGGGAAAAGAATAATTGCAATCGCCACGGGCTCCCTTCACTGTGTAGCTTGTAGTGAAATGGGGGAAGTTTTTACCTGGGGAGATAACGACGAAGGACAGTTAGGCGATGGGACAACAAATGCCATTCAAAGACCAAGGCTTGTTGCTACACTTCAGGTTGGTCATTTAACTCATAATTAATTAATCCATTTAATATCTATAATAAATGCTTAATTTGCTCATTTTTATGATACAGAACAAAAAGATAAATCGTGTCACTTGTGGCTCAGCACACACACTTGCATGGAGCACAAGTAAACCCTCAACAGCAAGTAGACTTCCACAAGAAGTCCCCATGGAATACGATCTTCTTCAAGGCTTCCCTATTCCTACACTTAGAAATCGATTGGTTCTCCTACACCACTTTTCAGATATTTTCTGTCCCTACGTCTCCAAGTTCTTGTTGGGACATGAAACAATATCTGAAGGATTTATTAGCTTTGATACAAATATGCTTCGAGGTCTTTTGGTGTGGTCTGCAAAGGAAGCAGCATTTCGCAAAGTTATTCATGCCACAATGGTGCGCGACTTGCAATGCGGTCCTGTGTTTGAGCTGAATAGAATCCAGGTTAAAAAATCTCGAGGAAAAGGAGGATTCGCTGGTCCTGACGGAATGAAGTCTGTATTTGGTCAAATGATACAGAAATTACATTTACTTACACAAGAGTCCCTACTCCTTCCACATCGAGTATGGAAAGTAAAATTTGTTGGAGAAAGTGTGGATGATTGCGGAGGAGGTTACAGTGAAAGTATTGCGGAAATGTGTGATGAACTAATGAATGGCTCACTTCCTCTATTAATACCCACTCCAAATGGAAGGGATGACGCTGGGACTAGTAGAGATTGTTTTCTCTTAAATCCTGCAGCAAATTCACAACTTCACATGAAAATGTTTAGATTTCTGGGTAAGTTTTGTATTTAAAAAAAATTAAACAAGCTATTAATTTTTGTTTGTTTGTTTAGGTATTCTAATGGGTATTGCAATAAGGACAGGAAGCCCTTTGAGTTTAAATCTAGCTGAACCTGTGTGGAAACAATTAGCAGGAATATCTTTAACTACTGAGGATATTAGTGAAGTTGATCGCGATTATCTATCAGGTAATTAAAGATTTGTTTTAAAAGATAAAGGAGAAGAACAGCAAATCAATAATGTTTTATATTTTGCAGGCCTACTCTTCATTCGTGACTTTGAAGGAGATGAAGAACAATTCGTATTTACTGATTATCCATTCACTACTCAGTCAGCTGCAGGACATGAAGTCTATCTTTCTTCTCATTTCAAAAAGATAACAATTGAAAATCGGACTGAATATTACAGATTGGCTATAAATTATAGGTACCTATACATTTAAAAGTGTAAACACATTAGTTGCGAAATGATTTTACTTTATAATTTTGTTTTCAACTCTTGCAGACTTCATGAATTTGATGATGCGGTTGCTGCCGTTCGAGAAGGAATGTCTCGTGTCCTTCCCGTCCCTCTCTTATCTCTTTTTACAGGAGGAGAGTTGGAAACGATGATTTGCGGATCTCCAGACATTCCGCTTGGGTTACTCAAATCTGTTGCTACATACAAAGGAGTTGAACCAAATTGTCCGCTAATTCAATGGTTTTGGGAGGTGATGGAAGAGTTTAGCAATCAAGAGAGATCTCTTTTCCTTCGCTTTGTATGGGGAAGGACTCGGCTACCTAGAACTATTGCCGATTTTAGGGGACGAGATTTTGTTATACAAGTAAAAAAAAATGTTTTATTCACCACCTACTTGTATTGGGTTACTCAATTACTCACTCATTGATATTTATAAATTTATTTATTTACAGGTTATGGATAAATACAATCCTCCTGATCATTTTCTTCCAGAAAGTTACACTTGTTTCTTTCTTCTTAAAATGCCACGTTACTCTTGCAAAGTAAATTGAATTTATTATATAAGCTTTCGTGTTGTAAAACACAACTTATTGATATTTTTATTTCAGTATGTGCTCAGAGACAAGATCAAGTACGCAATTCATTTTTGCAAATCTATTGACACTGATGACTACGCTCGTGTGGCCATTCCCGGGACAGAGATTCCTGAAGTACATGAACATGAAATGGAAGCCCACGAAGGGATACCTATATATGACACAGAAGAGGGATTGACAGATGACGAAGTATATTATCCATTCTTAACAGGAATGCCAGGAGTGCCAGAATTATTAGCACCAGGTGGATTGGTATCATCAATGGCAATGGCACCAAGACCTGGGACTTCGTCAAGACAAGCAATTGTTAATGTTGGCCGCGTCGCTGGGCATCATCGCGGTGGACCACGCACAACGTTCCGTCGAATACCATCAATTGAAGATACAGATTCTCCATAATAACAAATATTTATCAGTGTTAACAGCAAACGCATTTACAAATATTGTGATTAAATAACGACGATTCATCTCTAGTAATTCCATAAATAGTGTTTATTTTTAATGTAAAATATCTTGTTAAGAGCCAAAGTTTTTCAATCTTTTATGTAGTAATATCCAATTGCACAATTGTAAAACGATATACCTTATAAATAACTTCTGCTTCCCTGCTGAGGCTTACCAATTAAATTTTAAGAAAACTGCAAAAAAATGCAAATGCATATATTTTGCATTGTGAAGCCAAAAATTTGCTATTTAAAAAAATGCTATTGTACTCTTGTAATGCAGCTAGTTTTGTAACGTAACTTAACTTAATGTTGTGATGTGATAAAATCTCTGAAATGTAACTAACCACTTTACTAATCAAAGTAAGACTTAAAGGTAACTAATGTGCATTTATACTAACTAACTGTTGTTGTTAAATAGTCAAACTGCAATGATAATCTCTATCGTAAAATTTTATTATTTTGTTATACTTTTAAAAAGTTTTGTACACTATTTTTAAAGAAAAGAACCAATTAGTCAAATGGTAAGATGAATATGGTGCTTTTTTATACCAAAATTATATTTAATAATTATATACTGCCAAGAATTTTTTGATGAATACCACCGCCACAATTTTGTGTTCAATTTATTGTTTTCTAAATATTTTCCGTGATTATTATTGTTTTAATTATTGTTAAAGTTCTTAAATATCCAATGCAACGGATAAAAAAATGGATAAATAAACACAATTGTTGTAAAACAATGGAATGGTTTGGTTTTATTGCATACAGGCAGAAGTAAAAAAAAAAGTTTTTATAAATGCATATTATGGATAATACAGACCCTTATTAAGTTATTCAAAACACTTTAAGGCCAAGGCAGCTAGTGAAATTTTACAATTTTGAAGCATATTCTGATCGAGATTGAGATGTTTTTTTTATATATATATATTGGACAGTTATAATTGACGGATTATTTTTTTGTGAGTAAATATTATGGTTTAAGTAGAAATTGATTAGTTGACTTAGATCACGATTATCGTTTTCTAATCTTCATCATCATCATCCGAATCATCATCAGATTCATTTCCTCTCCGAATATTTCGCTTCCTGATTATTTTCGTTCCCTTCTTCGCCTTCTTGCTTGACCCTTCATGATCTGGGGGATTGTTTTTGTCTCCATCATACTCAATAATATCCTTCAATGAAAGACGCCACTCCAACATCTCAGTCTTGAAGTCATCCCTGTTCCCCAGCTCCGTAAATCCGTGGATTCGATCAACCACAATGTTGTCCTTCAACAGAAGAATTGCAGGAAGAACGCGAATTTGAAGTCGTTCTGAAAAAAAAATTAGTAGTAGTGAAAGACAAAGCTTATAATAAAACATTTTCTTCTAATTTAAAAAAATCTTACGACATGAAAAAGGGCTCTTTTCAGCATCAATTTTGCAAAACTTTGCCTCCAAATGTTTCTCTGCCAAAATCTTGAGATGATGATCAACAATCTTGCACCGTTCAGTGGCCTCTCGATAAAAATGGATTACAAATCGATCAGATTTCTTTGCAGCATCGAAAAATGCCTTCTCATCCGCCAACTCGTCATAAGACCCATGTCCCTATTTATTTTTACAAATTAATTGTTAAGCAATTCCAATCACATTTTTACTATTAGTCAATTGTTACCATTTCTCTCCATCTTTTCTCGAGCTCCATCCGAGCCTTCCGTTTCCTTTGAATTTCATCCCTCAGAGATTGCAAATCGTCAACTTTCAAAGCCTCAAATTTCGCCAACTCTTGGTCAACGTGCGCCTCAAGTTTCGCCCCAATTTCCTCCAATTGTTGCGCCACAACTCTGTCCATGTCCATGATTGAAAACTTTTGGATGACTCACCCTTGCCTTTGTTGGAAAGGAGAAAATATGTTGGTAAATGCAAGTTTTTTTAATTACAAATAGTTCCTTACTCCAAAGACGGTTGAAAAATGTTTGATTTTCCGAAAACAATTGAGAATTTCCTAACCAATTTTGGAAATTTTGAACATGTGGTTATTCTGAAGGGAAAAAGAAAAACCGTTCAAATTGACGAGGCTCTGTTCCCGCATCAAACAGATCTGCGTTAGATTTTTTACACTTTCAACCCCAAAAACGGAAACCGGAGATTTCCAAAAATTAGAAATTTCTTATCATTTTGGATAACTCCATTGTAAAGGTAAGTTACAAGTTATTTAATATTAGATCATCATTTTATGAGGTGAATGCAATTACACAAATTAAATCCTCGTAAAAGAATTGAAAAGCTGTTTCAAAAATTTCAAATCAAAACTAATTTTTCACAGGGTCTAACCAATTTAATTTGGGAGGTTGGGAAAAGTTTATTGGGGAAGAGAAGAAGAAGAATCGAAGCTAACTACAATGTAAATTGTTATTAATTAGTGTGTTTGTTTGATTTAAAGCATTGTTTAACCATTAAACTTTAATGTGTCAACAGATAACGTTTCCAATTAGCTGTCAAGACGGAGAGTAAGCGGAAACTACGGGCTAAAGCCCCTTCATCGGCTGGTGGTGGCTCATCGTCAACAAGTGCGACGTCCACTCCGGAAAAAGATAACTCCAAGTCTAAAATGGCCACAAAAAATTGTCCAGAATGCAGTAAACAGGTAAATTGGAGTTGTAGTTAATTATTGCTTCAATGCATTTTACTAGAGTTTGTAAAGCTGTGAATATATATATAAGTTATCTGGGCTACTTTCAATGGATTTCTATTTTAGGTTCCTGTGGCTTGCAAAAAGTGTGGATGTGGTCATGTATTTTTTGTTACACGTCGAAGTGGAGGATCAACCTCGTCCTTGGCTAATCGGGAAAATGCTAGCAGTTTGGATGATAATGGAGGGGATTCTATGCCCACGTCTCCAACCGAAGCGTTAATGGGTACAAGAAGGTCAGGGAGGGTGACGAGAGAACGACCTAATTTTTATGATGCTCTTCAATATGAAAATCAAACGAGGAGGGTAAGTAAAAGTAACATTCTTCAGTCATTTATATTTTATAAGAGGAAACAAAATGTAGCCCAGAAAATATACATATATATATATATTCACAGCAGCTTTTCAAAATCTAGTAAAATTAGACCTGTAAACTTTAGGGTAAACACGAAGAAGAAGAAGATTCGAGGTTCTCCAATTTGTTTGTGACCGTTGGCTCAACCCAATATGACGAATTAGTTTCCCTCATTCTCCAAAATGATGAAACAATTTCCATCCTTAAGCAGTGGGGAACGAAATCTGTTCGTGTACAAAGTGGGAAAAGTTGTAAAGGATCCATAAGTTCAGGGACTAGTGAAAAGGATGGGATAAAGTTTGAAGTGTACGACTACAAACCGTTCATCGTGGAGGATTTAAAATGGGCGGATTTAATTATTTGCCATGCCGGGGCTGGGACGACGATGGAAGCACTTGATCTTGGGAAACCGTTGATTGTGGTGCCTAATCGAAGTCTGATGGATGATCATCAACTGGAATTAGCCACCAAATTGGAAGAAGGACATCATGCTGTGCTCACATCAATTCAGCACTTCCATCAAGACGTTAAGCAAATTAAAAAGAGCCATTTCATTCCACTAGAAAAGAAAAAGACGGAAGATTTCATAAAATTTTTAAATTCTATTGTACTTGGTATTAAACAAGGGATTTAAGAAAAAATAATAATATCTATATGATTATACAAAACATGTATTTTCTGGGCTACTTCAATTTCCTCAAATCAATTTTCTAATCCATTCCCAATATTTTAGCAGAAGCAACTACTCCGCCAATCAAAACAAGGCAAGTCAGAAGATGCAGAAGAAAATTCAGATGCGGAAGACATAAAGCCTTCAACTCGTACACTAAATCCAGATCACAAATCTCCTGTTGGACGGGAGAAAGAAGGGACTAAAGGGGCTAACCAAGAACCCAAAACAAAAAGAAGGAGAGGTCGTCCTCCAGGGATAACGGGGGCAAATAGAAAACCAAGTCAGGGCCAAGGGTATAAAATAACCACTGGGGGTTCGGGTGGAGCTGGGGCAGGAAGAAACAGAAGACCTTCCGGCTCTTTGGGAAATAATGGAGCCGACAAAAGTCCAGACTCCCCAAACAGTGATGCAGCCCATGAGGCAGAAGATAAAGCTTTGATTGCAACTATCTCGGCAGAAAAAGCACTTCAGTATAATATTGTTTTGCAGGATATTAATACTAAAATTGGAAGAGTTAGTTGGCGAGGGCCCATGGAGTAAATCCCTGATATATTTCCAACAACTCATGTGTATCACGAGTAAAAAAAAGACTGTAAGGGTGTTTACCTGCATAATATTTTTAAAGGTTTATTAAGAAATGTGTAATTTTATATGATGATGGCAAATTGAGAAGAATTTGATATGGATATATATCAAGTTGATATTATCAACCACAGTTTGAGGCTAAAAATTTATAATTTTCTGTTTTCTATTTTTCTAGAAATAATTTGTTAGTCAAAGAGTCAGTTTTCATTCCACATCACATACTAATATAAAAACAGTTCAGTGCTAATCTGCTAGGGATAATTACAGAGTTTAATTGTCAATACTTTTATAGCTCATCGCTCACTGCCAATAGCTAATTTTAAATAATGATATTACAAAAAAGTAATAAAAATATTGCGTTGAAAAAAAGTTTTATTTTTATCATAAAATACTTTGAATAAAATTGGGAGAATCTTCACAACCCATGTAAACTCCCCAAAAGCCCATATTCTTTGTTTTTTTCAATTGTTCATGAAAAATATGAAGATATATTAAATTAGCCGATCTATATAATGTCTTAAATTTATTGCTAAAAAGTTTAATTCGGGTTTCCACATTCTGCTTATAATCTCCAATTTAAATATATTAAAAATACCAAAGACATGGCATTAAAATTTTTAAGGACAACGTGACTACAATTCTCGATATGCAAAACAATTCTCGAAATTCATTAAAATTAAGTCCATAAATATAATATTGATTTGCGAATATAAAAAGGTAAAAAAGTATCAAAACCCTATACTTATATATTGTGCTTATTAATCTCCAAATATTTTCATGCATGTATTGACAATCTCGAATTGTCTTTTTTATTATTGTCTTCATTATAAGGATACATAATACGATCGCTAATAATAAATGTAATATTATCGGAATTTCCTCTTTGCATTCTTTCTTTTCATTTGAGAAAAATGTAATTTGGGGTAGCAACAACTTGAACTGAGGAAATTGAGAGCTGAGCTATGTACAATTCCCTATGCAAAGTGGATTGTACAGGAGACGGGTAGTGTATGTAATGCATGGTGGAGGGATAGGTCTTTTCGGGATTCGGATTTTGCAAAACTCGGGACCAGTGTTTTGCTATATAACGTGATGCAATTTAACTACTGACTCACTCTTGGTGAAGAGAAGAAGTTGTCCAGTTCCAGAAATTTTCCTTACCTTTTTTAGTTCCTTTGTGGAAGTTTTAAAAATAGTTGGCAATAGTTGAGGTGTGAAAGCTTTGTGGCAGCAATCAACTTCCACAATCCCCCTTCAATAGGAAACCCTCAAACGGCTCTTTCTCAGAAAATTATACTGAGATCTGGAAACCAGAGTCAGACTTCACACTTTCACTTTCATTCATCCCTTCTGAAAAGGTATGTAATTAAAACTTTAATTTTCACCATGTTTTGCATTTTAGTTTGGCATCGTATCATTCATATCCATGAAATCCATCACAATGGCACATGCCAAATACAGCTGCTCTGCATTTCTTGGAACAACTACTAATTAGTCATCCCAATTAAGTAAATGGTGAATGGGGAACATTGCATATATATATTCTAGAACAGTCACTATCCATGTCATTCAAACTTCGACGTAATTTCATGGGTTCATGTCACAAAACAGTAGGTAGACGAAAGATGTTCGTGTTCGTGATCATCTTCTTCTGTCCTTGGTCAGAGATTTGTTCTGTTTGATCAAGTGAATGCAAAATGAACTTTGCAAGCTTCCATGTCTCAGAACAAAACACGCGTGAAATAAAAGGAAATCCGAAAGCAAAGTGATTTCTATTTGTTCAAGACATAGTAATGTCTTATTGTGGTCACATATAGGTACTACCCTATTAGGTGGGTATTCTTTAAAATTTCGCAAGGCTCTGGAAAAAAAGAATTGAGCACAGATTTATCCATACCTAGGTAAATAGAAAAAAAAAGATTTAACCACTTTCTGCAAAAGAGTTGAATTGAAAGAATTCATGCTGGTCTGGAAAAATTGAAAATCTTTCCAAGTATTGAATCTGAAAAACAAAAATCTCAAGTTCTGAGCCTTTGTTTGTTTGCTTTGATGTCAAATTGAAAGTTTGTCTTTGCGAATAATTTGTGTCACACAGACAGCTCATGATGGTTATAAAACTACCCACACGCCAATTTAAGAGGACGCTTGGCTCCTTTTCTTGCGGTTCCCAACTCTAAAGCTCTTGGAAGCCTCTCTTTCTCTGAATATTCAGATTTCTACCATCATCATTATTCCTTTATCCCTTATTCTCTCGTTAAATTTTGAAATGATATCAAAGATCCTTTTCCCACACGTCCAAAACTTTTAGACAGATTTGTGTTTCGCTTACTTTGTAATTGAATCCTTGAGTAAATTGAAGGATTTCTTGGAGAATAAGTAAAGTTTCCATTATGTTCTATTTCAAGAATTGTGTCCTTCAACATTATTCTCGGGATTATTAAAGTCCAGAGACGGGGCGAGGAATTAATTAGGCTTGTATTTTGCAACTTCTTTTTGTGTCCATTATTCAACGCCCGGATTTAAAGGACCATGTTGAAGCCCCACAATTCTCCGAGAAAGGGATGAAAAGGAAACTCCTCAACTTCTCCAAAGATGAAATTATTTAACGAGCTTTTATATCCATTGTTTGTGGTTCGTGTTGTGTTACCACAAAATTAGCTCTTCTTCTTCTTCTTCTTCTTCTTATTCAAAAGCACAACAATCATTTTCTTTCTCCTTATCATGTCTGCCATTTATATTCATTTGGTTGGCGTCGTACATGAATTCCTTAACTAGAGGTAACCCCGGGAGTCGTCCCCTTTAAAATAAGCTTGTTTGAAGTTGGCATGAAGGCTCCCTCCGATATTGCATTAGTTGGATGGATGCCTTTTTCCAGACCAATGGTTGTATGAGCAAAGGAATGAGCAACTAGCGATTGAATCATGTTTGTGTCGTGCTTTCTCCCATTTACTTTTGTCATATTCATGGAATTTTGTGACTGGCATTCTCTTTTGATGTCACGTCAATTCATGTCAGCAAACCAATGATACGACAAACCAACGAAGACTACATTATACATCTTTATCTTTAATTAACATTTATTGAGTTGATGATGACAAGGGAAGGAAACCGCTGAGGCTGCAAATAAATGAAGTTATGAAATTATACCCTTGAAATTTATGTTATCATGCCCTCCTCCTATTTCTAATTAATATGACCATATAATAATGGCCCATATTCAATGTTATAACGTGAAATGAAATGAGAGCTATAATTTTATTATTATTATCAACTGAAAAATAGAAAAGAAACCCATTTTATGCTATCGCGAGAAGCGTCCCTTATTGTATATAGCTTGTAAAGTAAGCAGGAGTAAGTATATGTAGTTGAGTTGAGTCGACTCCATTTTGCATTTTGAGTGTTGGCTTGGCGTGGGCAAACGAAGCGTCTGTCTGATTTCACTTCCAATCATTTCACAGGTCTGAAGAGAGCAGACACAAATTCAAGAAAACATTTTCCAGAAAATAGAAAATGGTACAAGATGCTTGAAAAGAAAGGAAACTGTTCATTGGGACAACAACAACATCCAGCCCCACCCCCAACGGCAACCGACCAAAGAACTAGCGAGCTTCCGGAAGAACGGGGCTGTAAAAGTTGTTCCACGTCACCATGCAACATCCGAAATGACCACGCCCCCTACGCATCCGACAGCGAGATTATTTTGGGCAAAGGGGGAGTCTCCCCTCCCTTTGACTTTGACGACGAGGAGGGGGCAGTGGGAGGCGGAAACAATCGTTCAGCAAGCTTCGATTCGGATTTTGAAGATGGTCTCTACTCTTCTGGAAGTTCTGAGGGAAAGGCGAAAGGGAAAGAGGACAAAGGGGGCAATGTGGACATTGGGGAAGGGGATGAAAATCAACAGGAGCAACAGGGTCTGTTCGACATGGAAGTTTCTCCAACAGGGATTAGCGATGTAAGTAAATGCAATTTCTTTTTTAGAATGGCATAAAAAGTCAAGTTCATGGTTTTAGTAAAGTAGTGGTGTGACTGTGATGCGACATTTATATTTCTCTTGAACTTTGGCCAATGGTAATTAAAAATGGGAAGAGTTTAAACTTTAAAGTTGGGCAGTGGCCAAAAACAGACTCAATCTCAATCCAAGTGAAATTATATCCATAATGCAACGAGTTACGTTATGCAACGAAAGGCTGTAAATAAATCATCCAATTTGATGATTTTTGTAGCATTCATTCTGGGATTTACTTGTTAAAATTTATTAGGATGATTCCATTAAGATTTCATTACAAAGCTCCACATTTTTTTTCCAAGAATTCAAAACGATCTTGGGCCAAATTCAGGTTTTAATATGATCCACTTTAGATTAGAGTTTAGCACAAATGGATCGTTGATGTCTTTGGCGTCTCCCTGTCTCATCTTCCCAAGCGTGTCAAACGTTTATTTTTATTTTACGTAGAGTTATTGAGAACGAATCTCAGTTAACTTGACTTTTAATCTTTTTGAGGTAATAAAACCCAAGTTTAAATTGAAGGGCGATTTTTGAACCCGGATTTTTAACTGAGTCAAGTCATAAATAAATATAAATGAACAAAGTCGTGTGGCAAATAAAGTTGTCTCATTTTACTAATGCTTTAGTTGGATAAATTATGGTTTTTATTACTGCCAGCCATTGTTCTTACCAAACCAATGCCCCTTTGACTCAACATTAGCCTCATTTGCACCACATTTACATATGCCAATCAAGTATTTTAAGGGTGAGGAAGGAAGGATACAATTCTTGTCCAGAGTCATAACAAATTAAAATGGATGCATTGCTGAATTAAAAGTAGTGCTAAAATGTTTGCAGGGATTTCATTAGTTTCACTCCAGAGTTGATCCAATTATCAAGTTTCCCGTGATCAATCCCACTTCTGCTTTCTGCACTTGTGCTTTTTTATGGAAGGGAAAAGTATTTCAACAAAGGCTTACACAGGGATTTGGTAAAATTTAAAAGCATTAACGAGCTCAAGTTTGGCAAATTCTGCAAAATATTTATTTATCTACGTGCCAAAACTTTCACTCAACTCTCATCTTCAGGTACATGACATGGTACATCAAGTAGAAGGAGCATAAGCGTGTGGGAAAATTTCGTTATTTGCTTCACCTTTCGTACCATTGGACATTTGCGTCATGGGATGCGGGTCCGAACGCAAACGCTACTTTTAATTTTAAATTGGCTCCTAAGTAAACTCTCTTCATCTGTGTAAATAATATCTAAAAAAAATCGACTTTGAGAACAGATCCCTTTGTAAAGTTTCCTTCAATCATGGAAAAACATTTACTTGGAATTTTAAATTTTCCTTTGCATCTGTTTTAAGTTATAAATGTCAAAGTTTGCAAATTATTTACACAATGAAACCTTGAGTCTATATACCTTTATGTATAAATAGTCAAGGGTCACTTCATCCTTAAATAATTTATCATGAGGTAGATTGCATTGAATGCTCGTGGCTATAATTTGGCTCTGTTTCAAAACGTTTATTACGTATATACTTAGAATGATGATTAATTTCTTTGAAAGAAGGTTCAGAAGATCGTAATTGCATAGTCTCAAAACGTTGATGTAATGGAATCAAAGAGGGTGATGAGTTTGCTCTGCTTTGTGGTTACATCAGTTAATGCTTGAGGTTTAAGCCTTAACCTTGGTCGTCCTTAGAAAACTCTTTCCCTGGCTCCTTTCACCTCCCTCCCATCCTCGCCCACTCACAAATAGTCACAAAGATCGCTTTCCCTTCGTTCGCACAAATCCGTTTCTGGGAATGAAATGGCCTAATTAGGTCTTCTTGTTCGCTAACTAATTGCTAATTGTCAATCTCATTCCTTTGGGAAAAGTCCCCAGCTTTCCAACAACTTTCACCCAAAACATGATTTGTTAAAATATGTTTTCTTTGGATTCCCTTCTCTCTAGATTATGCCCTCTGCCGCTAGAGATTTGTCGTCTCCAGTAGGCGTGGATTTAGAGCGTCCTAATTTCTTCTCGTTTGAGGACGACAATCTCCCTTCGTCGTCAACATCCACGCTCGCCACAAACACTCCAACAGCCAGCAAACGAAGCAAGGGACGAAGGGTCCATTACGATGATATCAACGATTACCCCAAAGCACGCAAGCAGCCACAACAAGAAGAGGAAGTGAAGGATCTCCAGGATTTGGAAACAATTTTACTCGCACCCCCTTTAAACATGGAGGTTCAGCTATCTCCTCCTTACCCTGAAGACATGGACCCTTCAGTTTTTCAACTACCAGTAACAAAAGCAAAGAAAGAGCAGAAACAAAAGGAAGGGGAAGAAGATAAATCAAAAGCGTTGGTATGTTGTGAGAATGCAGTAAGCCCAAGACGCAGAGGAAACAACAACAATGATGGGGACAGCAATGGGAGTGGTGGTGGAAGTAATGGGAGTGGGGACTTTGAGGTCACATACGAAGTCCCTGACGGGGGCTGGGGCTGGTGGGTGCTATTTGGATCCATTATCGTCAACATTCTCATCCCAGGAACTGTAAAATCTTTTGGCATCTTGTTTGTGGAATTTTTGGAAGTTTTCGATGCATCTCCTACATCCGCCGCTTGGATCCCTGCACTCAGTTATTGGCTCTACAGTTCCATGGGACCTTTTGCTGGGGCATTGGCCACTAAATATTCTCATCGATCAGTTACAATTGCTGGAGGACTGTTGGCGTCTGCTGGACTTATGCTCAGCTACTTTGCAACTTCCATTCAATTCCTATACGTGAGGTAAGTGGGATTTTTATTTCGCATGCCACTTTTCTCCTGGTATCCTTTGTTGACCATTCTTTTGTTTAATGGAAACTATATAAATGGTTTTCCAAACAAAAGAAACTTGCTCCATTTCCTTTTTAATTCATTCACTTGACAATTCTGTTCTCGTCGCTCATTTTCTTCCATTAACCAAATTGCTATGATGGTCTGTTCATCGATAATACACATTTTGGGACATGGAAATATCAAAACATTTTTAAATAGACTTGATCTTTATGAATATTTTTACCATATTATTTATGGCTCATCTTATTTTTGCATCGCATGCCAAACCAAAAGTTCGTCCTCCTGAACAAGAAATTTATGTAATATAAGCTAAACAATTTAATGCATATTGATGAAAACGCTCATTCATGCACAAATTTAATTAGTTTTCCAGCATATTATTTTTCAATTTCATAATCTTTTGTGTCTTGTTATTAGTTACGGGATAATTGGAGGACTTGGAGCAGGACTGGCTTATCCAATTGGAGTATTTATTGTGGGGGAATATTTTGAGAAACGCCGAGGGCTTGCAAATGGATTATGTACTTCAGGAAGTGCGTTGGGCTCTGTTCTCGTTCCTCCACTTTTAAGAGTCCTGTTGAACGAACATGGATACAGGTAAGTATAAACAAGTATAATATGATGCCTATACTTCCTTTTTTCACTCCTGATAATTTTTGGGGGATTTTTTTTTAATCAGGGGAGCTATTCTGATTATGGGAGCCATTTTGCTGAATGTTTGCGTTGGTGCCATGTTTTACGACCCGGTTTCCAAGCACAAGAAGAGAGTTCTTGTACTCAAACGAAGACCCAGATCTCCAGATGAAGAGGAAGAAACCACAACGGTATTGACTATAAGAATTAAAGATCCACCCCAACGACAGGTAACTTTCTCAAGCTTTCTTTTTTTCTTATAAAATGGATTTCCATCTTTGGCTAATAATGCATTTTTCATAAATTATTTGTTGCATTATTATTCTCATAGGTCTCAAGTCCAATCCCTCGGCTTCTCCCTGCTCCCTCAAACGGAAAGGAAATGATTGCTGCATCAATGCCGATTGCAATTCCCCTCCCACCCCCAAGGGACACCAACATGAGCGTCTCACGAAGGACTGGAAGTGGTAACAAATTCCCAGATGATGGAGAAGATTCCTGGTCATTCAAATCTAATGAAGTGGCATCTCCCATCGCTGCAAGACTTGTCAAGGATACGATCACAGGAAGCAACACTAGTAGCCCAAAATGGTCATTCCATCTCAACAGAGGAGCTGGCAAACTTGCATCAAACGACTCGAACCCTGAATTGGAATCATTAATGACTTCAAATGCAATGCAAATTCCTGGAGCTCCAAACAATCAACAACTAGGTCCCACTAGCACAAGCACAAGCCGTGGTCAAAGTCGACTAAACCTCACAGCCATTCCAGAAAAGGATGATGATGAAGAAGTGGATGATACGCCGCTATCTCAAAGCGCACAATCACAATCGCGACCTGGTACAGTTGACTGGCAGTACTACAGCACCTTGACCCCAGCAAAACAACGACTACTTCGACTTTCTTTGACGGGAGCTTCCGGAGGAACAGGAATCACAAGCGCACATCCCTCAACCAATGCACTTCTCAATGGAAATTATCATGCCGCAGCACTTCCAAGAACTATGAGCATTGCCTCCAACGTCTCGAACTCATCATTCCGATATGTCTCAACAATTCATCATGGATCTCTCCTCTCAGCCATGCAACTTGATAAGAACTTACCTGAAGTAGCATCCACCCTCACTCTCCAAACTGTCAAGGCTTCCTGCTGCCCTCGGTTATCAACAATCAAGGCTTTCGTGTCCTTCCTAACATGTGGTCTCATCTGGGGAAATAAATCCAATGAAGACGAAGGTGACAATGATGGGATCATGATGAAGGATTTGAAACAAAAACAGGCTCCTCGTCGCTCTCTTTTCTCTGTTCTCACAAACTGTATCGACTTGTCTCTTCTCAAGGATGGAATGTATTTGATCATGTTGTTATCAAATTCTACGAGCGCTGTGGGCTACACCAACTTTATCATTCTGCTCCCATCCTACGCTCTTACATTGGGATTTGACAAATCTGAGGCAGCAAGTCTATTGTCCATCGTTGCAGCATTGGATTTCGTGGGGAGAATTGGAGGGGCAGCGATGAGTGATTTGCAATTTTTTTCACGAAGATGGTACTACATCGTTGGATTGTTTTTCTCTGGAATTGCTCTCGCGTTTTTACCTCAAGCAAAAACTTACACCGGACTTGCAACAATGTGTGGAGCATTTGGTTTGGCATCTGGAACTTACATTGGCGTCACTGCAGTAATTCTTGCTGATCAATTGGGGGCTGAAAAACTTGGATCTTCCTATGGACTCAGTCTGTTTTTGAATGGACTCTTGCAACTTGCCGGACCCCCGATTTGTGGAGCGTTACTTGAAGAGATTGGAGAACTGGAACCTATTCTTTGTGGACTGGGGGTGATTCTGATTGTGGGGGCTGCACTTTGGATTTTTGCACCTTACATTGAACGACGGAGATTTGTTCAACAACAAGAAGAAGAACAAGGATCAATTAGCAGTGGAATCAACGTTTTCCCAGTCCATCAGCCCAATGATAGTGCGACCCGTGCTAATAACAGATCTAATTTAGTCTAAAATTATTATTTACTCATACATTCATAAATTGCTTGAGAAATTTGCCATCTACAAATGATCAACTGAAGAAGAAGGCGATGAAGCGATCTCTGCTATTAATTAAGTACGAGTTAATTAATTAAAAGTTGAAACTTATTGTTATTAGTAAAATAAAATAGATTTATGAGCCATGAGATGGATTGTATATACAAAAAGCTCTTCAAACATTGAAATGTTTTCCCTAATTTTTAGTTCAGTTATGCATAGAATCTTTTTATTTTTTTCTATTTCTACTCTGAAAACATTTTGTGTTAATGTTTGTTCCAAACTTCTCTCTTGTACTCCGGGGCTGTGATAACTCCGCTGTGATAAGATTACAAAGTCACAATCCCACATTTATAATTATAATTTAAGTTGATTACTATTTGTATTAACGTCTAATGTACAAAAAGCGTTCAAAATGAGGTCTATAATATGAGTTTATAATTTCATAATCACCCTCAAACTATCAAATCCAGGCATCATCACAAACTCTACTATCTTTTAATGGCCTAAAAATATCGAATCAATTGAATTTGTAGTCTCAAAATCACTGGAGCAGTATTATAGTAGCTTTAAATTTGTCACCTCTCCACATTGTACTTAATTATTACTGGTGTATACGGTAGAAGATTTATTAGTTGATATATAATTATAGAAAAACAGTGGACAATGGATTAAACTGAGATGGGATTAAACAATAGTCTGAGGTGTACTAATGTATAAAATGATAAAAAAAAGTTGGCAGTAGTAGACTACAAGTAGAAGACTAAATGAATTATATATGAAGTTATATCCAATGAATTATAATTGTGAACTGATGAATGTGAACTGATTGCGATAATTTATTAATAAATATAATAGACTCTTAAAATAAAATGTGGATTTCAGCGTCAACTTTACTTTGGCATTATATTTCACGATGGATGAACAGCAAAAGAGTTTTCCATTACATGAAGCGTAATTGCTTTTTGGTAAAAAGGGAAAGGTGACACTTTTAAATCAATCGGTCACCTTTTTTACCAAGTTGAATTGAAAGGATCCTTACACATATACTTTGAGCCTTTTCACAGTCTTTTTTATTAAAAATTCCATTTTTCTGGAAAAATTCTAAAGCTCCAAAAATAGGGATTGAGTGAATAATGAATAGAATGTCATCTCAACTCACGTCATTCCTACAACAGGTTTGAATGCCAACGAGTCATTTAAACTTTCTGATTTGTTCCCTTTGTCTTCTTTTATTTCGCCGCTGATTTTTGTAAAATTTTCATTCAAGGGAAGCGTCATCCTGACGCACTTATGAAATCCGAACCAAAGGATCATCACCAGAGACTCCGTATATGCACAATACTGCTTTTAATGGATCTTCTCCAATTTTAGGGAATTCTTATTTTACCTTGCTTTTACCCAGGGCTCGTGTTTCTCAAAGCTTTATTCTGTAGGACAATCTATGTCACTGATCATTTTCTCCAGTTCTGTAATAATGCAAGTATTTGGCATGCATGGCATGTGTCCAACATATTTATTCAAGCATTTTTTACATAATAATAATCATGCAGAGGATTCCGTCATGGATGGATTATATAGGAGCAGTTGTTCAGTGAATGGAATTATTATTGTTGGATAAGGGACCCTTTCGGATTTTTATTACGGAACTACCCGTCATTCCCCCACCGAAGGATTTCCATAAACCAGGGTGAAATACCTACGCATTATAAAGCACAATATAATGGCCAAGGGACCATTCTCCTGTTAATTATCCTGCCCTTTATCTACTGCGTGCCATATTGTGCAGCGGAATTGTTCTGGTTAATTTTTATTTTTTTACAGAGGAAAATAAATCATTTCTCTTTCTCCCCTTTTACAAAATAACTTTGCACACTTGCTGCAATTCAGAGAGAAGAAAACATAGCTATGTATGTATATAATACCTTCTTTGTGTCAAAAATGAAGGGAATTTGAGACACTTTGTGCATATTTATCAGCATGTTTCTTTAACTTTCACATCATCTCTCAACCGAATGTCTCATAAAATGAGATTCACATTTGAAAACCCAACCGGAACCTCTCGAGTCCTATAAATAAAATAAGGATAACATTAATTCCTAGTTCCTGGACCCTGCAAAGGCTAAGGGTACAACTTGTAAGGTACATGATATGTGGTGGATGGCGGGATGGCTTGTGGAAGGGTTCTCTGATGAATAGAATAAAAACCGGGATGGAAATACTCATGGACTGTGATAAATGTTTTGTTCCGTACTGGAAATGGGGACTTCAAGTGGAGGGTACTTGTTTATTCGGAGGAATGTGCCATATGGGCATTTTAGGAGAGAGGGTGAACTTATTCCACCCGTGTTTTGTCCGTTCATTTTCCAGCACAACTGGGTCATTCTGTTCTCAACCTCCGAATTTATCACAACTCCCGGCTCTCTCTATATCGTCTCTCTCTTTCTGTATAAAAATGTCCTCCCCTAAATATTTCCCCAATGGAAGTGGGGGCAACAACATCCTCCAACCAAAACGTCTCAATCTCCTAAACTTGCAAAATGCACAAAACAACTTGAGGAAAATTCTGGGGCAAAAAGGACAGCCATTTAATAAGGAAGAAGTATGTGCAAATCATCCTCCCCCCAATGTCAGTCCCCTTCAACAACAACTTGGTGGTCAAGTCCCCTTCATTTCCCCCCCAGTCCAGGGGTCAGGGGGCAGAAGAGCAGCCACGACCATGGCAAAGAGAAATGCACGGGAGAGGAATCGTGTGAAACAGGTAAAATGAGATTTACATATCTATAATATCTTTAGTTGAGCATGCATGCAAAAGCTCTAGTTCTATTTTATGTATAAGAGACCCTTGCTTAGTTTAGAATGTAAAGTTTGGATAGCTGAAGGAGAAAGAAAAGTGGTTCACAATTTCAAGTTCAAGTGGGCTCCTTATTAGACAGAGAGGCCCTTGAAAGAGTAAACTTCTTTCGCAAAATGTTACCTTTAAGCTCGTCGACAGTGATACTTTTAAGGGCTCTTCATTGTCTTTAGTTTACGGCCACCCGTGAGAGTTTTATTTACCACAATTTTATTTTTAGTCAAAAGACAATGCCGTTTGAAATTTAATCTTTAACAACTTTTGAGATTAAAAGTGCAAGCTCTTCTCGAGATACTTGAAACTTTGTAAAGAAAGTGTTACATTCTGAGGCTTGCTTTTCTTCTCTCTCTCTGAAATTTATGAAGCTTTAGTTTAGCTTTGCTTGTGTTTGTCTCTTTTTCATTCATTCAGTTTAGAGGCGAGAAACTTTTTAAAAAGTTGAATGGTACGTAGAGTAAAAAAAGAGAATCTTTTAATGAATGGGAGCAAACTTTTTCTTTGTTGCGTTTTCAAGTTGGAGGGAGGTAGAGGAAAAAGATAGACTTTAAGAAGATGACCCGTGCTCAGACAAAGGAAAGTTGCCAATTTTAGGGACAGCCCTCACTCCCTTTCTTTCTTGAGAACACAATACTTGTTGCATTTGTATTATGCAATAATAATTCACTCTCCGGCCCAACTTGGTTTAAACTAACCCAAAAGCACCTTCCCATCATTATCAATCATTGTTCTCTTTGCTCAGAGTTATCCATAAGTAGGACTCGGCCCAAGACTTGCATTATTGAGTCCACTCTCTTGTATTATATAATTTAACAATGAAATTGAGGTAATTTATATGTGCATTATGTATTAGACGGGTTCAGGCCAAAACCTCTGACCTGGCGCCGTTTAGTTTAGTTTGGATAAACTTTACTTTTACTTTGCCCATTGTTTGTTGGCTAACAATGAGGAAGAAGAATGAGAAATCAAGTTTCATCCTATTTAATACTGAATGTTGCGTATTCCTAATGAAAACGAAAAGTTGGCAAGAGTAAAGTTACAGTTTGAGAAAAGTGTATCAAATTTTGCTTTATCTATCTACTGCGTTGTTCTTGCTGCTCACTTTTTTCTTTTGTGACACACGAGATTTTAGATTTTACTTTATTTAGTTGCGATTCAAAGGAAGCATTCAAGGTTTTTGTACAAAAGTATAAATACACAGAGATATGTTACAGGACAAAAAGCCAAGTGCCACACCCACAAATAGTAATGACACGCTTCAAATTAAAATATCTGTTAAATTTCTCTTGCTTTTAATACGATTTTTAAATTTATTAAAAATTGTATCAATAATAATTCATATGTGAATACAAAAATAAGCATGGGATATATTTTCTTGTTTAGTTTGAAATTTGAAGTTGTTTCATTGTTGTGATGATATTGTTGATTATTTCTTGTAGGTGAACCAAGGATTCCAAACATTGAAGCATCACATCCCAGAGAGTTTTCGAGTGAAGAAAATGTCAAAAGTAGACACACTCCGATGTGCCCTTGATTACATTCGGAATTTAGAGTTGATTTTGAATGAGGACACTTCTTCGTCAAATCCACTCCTGTTGACATCTCCGTCTCAGTCCTCAAATATGTCAAATATGTCTCTCTCCTTTTCTTCCGAAGAGGATGAAGTTCTTCTAATCTCTTGCACCCCAGAGGACAATGATAGCAATCAGGATCATGGACAAGGGGGAGACTTAAGGGTCATGGCCCTCAACACCCACGACTCGGACGCAGAAAATAATTGCGGAGACCACGAATAATAAAATATGTAGTTCTAGCCAAACCAAGCACTGTAAATAATTCTAGTCGCACAACAAAGAAGAAGAATCTAATTTCACGTTCCCCTTATATAATTTATTTAATTAAGTTGCTAGTCATTTTACCACTTCTTGTCACCTTCCCATTCATTAAGTACACATTTTGTTTGCTCTAGTTGTTGTTAATTGGTTCTATGCAAATAGAATGTGCAAACAAAGGAAATGGATTTATACTTACACCCACTTTCACTTTTCCATTTACAAATAACAAGATAATTGACAAATATTTAATTTATGGGAAATCCATCACGTCACCTAATTTAATTCTGAGCATACACTTGTTAAATATGTATGAGAGAGAAAGAGAGAAAACAGAGAGGGTTGTGCGTTGCTAAAGCCAAGCCAAAAAACGCTTTCACGTTAAGCAAGAGTTTCAATTGATGGTTGTAAATTGTATTGTACCTGTCTGTAATAATAACCCTTGCAAAATATTAAAACAACAAATTTTTTGGTCACAATTTTTGCATGCATTTTTGCATCCAGATATTTACGATGCATTTATTTACCAACATTTTGTATATTAAAGGTGCAAATGCAGAGTACCACCTGCCTATCTTCAGTCATTTATACATACTTCCAGTAGATCTTTAGTTCCCTTTCCCTAGTCCTTTCATCATCCAGCTTTGAGTATAAGACTTTTAAGAGCTGAAAACAAATAAAAAGTCATGCTGAATGATTCAGCAATTTTTGGCAAAACGTACGCAACAATCAACAAATAAATATTAAGTGTGTCACTCATCATCATTTTCCTTTTGAAAGTCAATCAACAACTTCAACTTTTACTAAAACAGCCGGCAACAAACTAACCTAAGCCTTGTTTTAAATAAATACGGAAATTAGGCATACAGTTACAACATTTCCAAGCCCTTGCCTTTCTTTGATGCCGACCTATCTCACCCAATTCGTAAAAAGAAATTGTGAAGATGGATGAAAAGAACCGTTAGCACTATTGACTGTGCTAACCAGGTGTAAAATAATTTAAGGGATCTCATTAATTAGCTGAGGAATCCTAAAAACAATGCGTCTCTCTGTATATGCTAATTGCCCCATTAATTTTGTGTATGAAGAAGAAAGTAAAAAAAGATAGAAATTGACAGGTATATAGCTTCAGTATCAACACAGTTTTTAGTACCAAAGCTTGTCCAGGAAATGAAAAAGCATCCATCCAATCCACTAATTCATTTAATTAGGAAATCGCATCATTGAGTATCTGAAAGTATTTCATTGTTACGGTAGAGAAGAGATGGTAAACAGATAGGAATAAGGACTAGGACAATAAATAAGTACCTTCCTAACTAAAGCCTTGAGGCATTATTATTATCATTATCATTATGAGAAATGCTCGTGCGTACAAAATAAATCACGGCTGAGTTTACGGGATGCTTTAAAGTTTGGACTAAACTGTGACACGCGTCTGGGTTCGTGATTCACCTGCAGCTGAGTTCAAATTTGATAATGACAGGATGATCGGCTCTTGTTGATTTAGCACAAATTGTATATGTGTAGTATTTCCCCTGCGGAAGCTTAAAAACCTTTAATTTTTTAATTTTTAAAGGACATCTGCCTGCAACCTGCTAACTGCTCAATGATTCATTAAAAAAGAAAGCTACTTCTTGTTTTCAGAATGTATGATTTTAAGACGGTTTATTTATCACAGAAATATAATCAAATTTTGTCGTCAAATTGCCAATTTTTTGAATATATAAGTTTTTTTAATGCTTTCCGATGACTGAAGCCAAAGCGTTCCTGGCGTTGATGATCCCGCTACCGAAGGCATGGTTAGGGAAGTTAGTTTCGATAACATCGCCGCAGTTCATTCCAGTGGGAACCACACTCCTGTTGGTGTTTTGGTTCAGAGCAGCCAAGATTTGGTCATATGAGAGATTTGGGTTTCCGGAAACGAGGAGAGCAACAACTCCAGCGACATGGGGAGCTGAAACAATATACCATATAGGTTAGGCTTTGATAAAAGTTTGTTGATATTAATGACCGTTCATTAAATTACCTGCCATGCTAGTTCCGGAAATGGTATTGTATGCACTGGTTCCAGGAGTGTGCCATGCGGACCTGACGTTTTGTCCGGGAGCAGAGATATCAGGCTTGGGCCTTCCTCCGACGGTGGGTCCCTTGGAGGAGAAAGAAGCGAGGGCATTGGTGTCAGCAGTGGCTCCCACCCCAATGACGCCAGCTAAACTATCGGCAGGACTATTTGCGGTTTGACAAGCTGGTCCAGAGTTACCCTGTGCGAATTTCACGTTAGTTTTTTCTATACATTTTGCATAAAATTAAAGGTCACTCACGTTGGCGAAAACTGGGACAATATGAGCTGCATGCCAGGCGTTGATTACTTCATTGTAGAAGGGATTAGCTTGACCACCTCCCCAGGAGTTGTTTACGACATGAGGGGCCTGATAGATCCGCATATATGAGATTTGTTTGATTTGATGTTTGGATTTTATTTTACCTTGGTACAATCTGGCTCATTTCCATTGGGGAGAGTTGGACATGCGACCCATTGTCTGAATGTTCATAAGGTAACAAGGTCAAAACAATATTATGAAGTAAAACTATTGAACACATACCCGCATGAAATCAATCCAGCGTTGGTTCCAGATCCTTGACCGTTAAGAGCTTTGCAGGCCATCCAACGAGCCCCTGGAGCTACCCCAATTCCGTTGGCTCCAACCATTGTTCCCATAGTGTGGGTTCCGTGTCCGTTGTCGTCTCTGATGGTTCATTGAAATTGATTTATACATATACTTAACATAGTACAATATAAATTTGTTATATACCTTGGGGTTTGTGTTCCGAAAAGGGTCACGTCCCTCCATCCGTAGTTGGCTCCAACAAAGTTTCCAGCAAGATCGGCGTGAGTGGCGTGGACTCCTGTATCAATTCCTGCGACAATTGCTCCTGCTCCATCGTTTCCTCCGGGAAGTGCCCAGGCAGCAGGTGCGTCAATGCGCTCAATTCCCCATTCGGCAAGGACTCCGTTCTTTCTTTCGGTTGGAACTCCTTGAATCATGGGATCCATTTTGACTTCGAATTCTTCAGAAATATCGGAAACTTGTTCCAAATCAGCGAGCTGCTTGACGATCTCGGAGTCAGCATTTCTCAAGTAGATTTGGTTAGTAATCCAGAAAACTTCATGAGCCAAGTTCTTCTTGTTGAGAAGGGAAATTGCAGATTTTTGAGACTTTTCAGCATGAGCTTGAAGAGTATGGGCAACAGAGTTTAATCGTTCTGCACGGGTAGCGAATTTGGCATTCTTAAATTGTCCCAAGACGGTGGATGTTTTGTCCTTAAATGAGATTAAAACGTTAGCGGTCCCCTTGGTGGCCAAGGTGGAGCCAAGTCTATCCTCAATCTTGGAGGCTGAGGGGGCGGCGTGGACCAAGGCAGTAGCCACAAGGGCTAACGCTACAAATTTAAACATTTTGCAGACGAAACAAATGAAACAGGACAAATTGAAGAGAAATTGAGAGTGTGACCAGATGAAGAGTGACCCCTCTTTTTATTCAGTTTGAAACTAATTTAATCATTCATCGATTAATTATCTAGAACATTTATATTAATTGTTGTGAATTAATGATTGATTGATTAATCTGGAAATTTCGCAAGGTATGGTGTGATGTGATCAATCGAACTTGGAAAGTCACGCTTTTTGTGATGAACTTGAGTGGATTATGCAAGTCAAGCACAATTTAAGCGACATAATATGAACCCTTGCAAGTTCCGATAAGATTGATCAATTATGTAGGAATTACCCAATAAACAAATAAAATTCCGGTAGAAATAACAATGCATATTGATAACGTATAACTATATCAGGATTAGATTTGAGCATATACATAATAAGCAATGTGTTGTCTCATCCTTCCTCTGACTGTATCCGGGTGCAGATAACACACACATCAGTGCAAATCTAATTCGTAACAATATTTTGACGTCAGTAAGACCTTGCAAAGGGAGTTGACACGAGGGAATAGATTTTTTCTTTAACCAATGGATAGATAGTCATTTAATAATAGACAATGTTTCAATTTCAATGCAAGCATAGTAAATTAAATAGTATTAATTTGTTGCAAGTTATTGTGTAAAAAAGAGTACAAAGTACAAGAACAAATTGATAAATGTACACAAAACCACTTGAAAGTATTATTATTTATTGAGTCAATGTTACAAAAAATAATTTGTTGCAATGATTAACACAAAGTGAGTAAAACGCGTTTAAAATATAAATCATTTGCTTTGTGGGTTTTCCTTAAAGCTGGATCTTTATAAAGCTCCGGAAGTTTTTGACTTCCCAAAAGTAATTTATGATTATCTGTATACACAACTTGACAATGTGCGTTACTTTAGCCTTTGTATCAAATACTTGAACATTTGAAAAAAAACTGGACTTTTATACCAATTATTTGTTAGCAACTTTTCCCCATGTTTCAAGTTATTTGTCTCATTGTTTCTATTTGTTAGTGACAAATTGCTCAATTTGTATTTACTCAATCTAACAAAGATCTGTAGAGATGTTTGAAGCAGATGGAGATTGAAACAGTTGGAGAACTTCCGAGTTGTAAATCTTTGCGACTTTTGGCTTGTCACCGATGGATGGTGATGGGTTTATTAGCCCTGTCCGCAGCACAGATCAAGATCACTCCCAAAAGCCCAAAAGAGTCAAGTCAACAGTTGGGGATTAAAGCGGATATGGCACAAGACAAGAGACACAAAGGCTTACATAAATTTCAATTGTTTCCCAGCATGCAACATTTCACTTCATTCAAGATCCGCAGACAACTGGACCAATGCGTTTAAACTTTAAAGTCGCAACTTGCATCTTTAAATTTTAAATCCATTGTAAGTATTCAGCCGAACGACTTTGAAGGGAAAGAAATGCCTTCAAAGCTAAAACTCCCTCCTATCTACCTGTTAAATACCTGGCTCGAGTATTTTTTATGGTAATGAAAAAATGAGTGTTTTTGGAGGGGATTTAATGATGTGAGACTAACTTTGTACTAATGAGTGGGGAAAGGGTTTTAAGGAAAAATCAACTTCCTCTTCCCTTTCTTCCTCCCCCAACTTCCTTATGTTGTGTGCCTTATGGCAGTGCATTGTTGGCATTTGGAATAATTGTTACTTCTTTAGCTCAAGGGATCCATGAGCCTTGGGAAGGGAAATCTCACTTGTCCCCCAACAAAACACTTGGTCCTTAATTCGTGGTTGATCCTTTCACCATGTTTCTCTACGATTGCATGATGAGATAAGATAAAAGTTGTGAAACTTTTTACCTGTTTCCTTCCGGTTCCTCCACCTGAATTCAATGTTTGCCTGATTAAAATTATGTAAGATTTAGAAAAAAAAGAGCTTTAAATTCTTCCAGTGACTTTTGATAAGTAAATATCTCGTTTCTGCATCAACGTGAGAAAGTCCTTTTATTTTATGCCATATGCATGATTACAAATATTTAGGCTGATTGTTGATTACTTTATTCATTTGTATACAAAATTTTACCGGAAATTGCTTAATTGTTAATTGGGAAATAGAGAAATGCCAAATGTAAGGTGGGCTAATTATACTATATAACTAAGAAATTGAGACGATGAAAACATTCATAACACAAAATAAAGTAATTGTTTAGTTTGGATTAAAAAGAAGGGGTACTTCTCTCGAGGAAATATTTCAATTTTGTTTGACAAAGTACCTAAAATTATTATTTGTTTTACAGATTGATTTGGTGGTGTGTCTCTTTAAGCAAATAAATAAACTGGAATAAACAATCGTTTTTGGAGGCTGGGCATTTATTGGGTCATATTACTCATATTTATATTTTACTTTCGAGATTAGTTGAGAATTTTTCCAAGCTTGAGTTCGTTTGAATGAAATATTTTGAAATAAATAATACTTTTGTATTAGTACAAAGTAAAGGTTAAAAATGATCTGCAATTAACTGCTTTGTGATTGGGCTTTAAATGGAAAATTAGTCTTCAAATTGAATACGCCATTATAAAGACGTCTCAATATAAAGAGTCAGTTCCATGAATGTTTTGCGCATTCCATCAAATTCAGGAAATATAAAAATGCTTCCGAAATTTATCACATTTCTCCTCATCCTTTTAACTTTTGGGAAAAGTTGCTGGGCGTTTAATTGTTCGGATGTTGTAAAAATTGAGTCCTCTGGAGTTTTGAGTTACCTGGGTTCCATAAATTTCTTTGCCCCACATCCACATAAAAATGGAAATTGGAGCATGGAAATTGAGACTGATGTGGAATTCACGTTTCTTGGGGTGAGTTGATATTTCATACATTTTACGATATTCCAAGCCAAGTTTATTAATAATAAACATCACGTATTAATACGTTTAGGGATGGAAAATTTGGATAAAATCGGAGCCATCAAAGGGTAAAGCAACTTTTCAAAACAAATCAATTAATGAAGAATTGAAGAGAGGGGATAATATTTCATTCCGATTCCGAATCTATTGGTTTATTTCCAAGCCTAGGCCTGAAATTGTTAGTTTAGTTTGGGATGGAAAACAAATTTGCTCAAATAATGGGAAAAGCACAAAAGAAATACAAAATGAGCGACGAAGGAAAATTAAGGGAAATCGCAAGTTTCATTAACGATATTTTAATTTTATTAATATGTAATTTCTAGCCATTGACACATTAAGGTGCCAATTAAGAGTTGCTTGAAATGTTCATAAATTTGTCAGATGACAACTCGTATTATATTTTATCGAGCCTTACTAGGAATAATTCCCGAAATAAATGAATTAAATACTTTTTAAGTAGGTTAAAACATTTTTTGTATCAAAGTTTATTTTATCTCAGTAAAGTTTTACTAAAATAAGGTGTTTTTACAATACAACCTGCTAGTAGTACAACAGTTGCTATTTTTCCATTTATTTGATACTTTTTATCAAAAAAATGTTTTATAAGATTTGCAAGATATGAAGCATAATTCATAGTCAAACTTTTCATATCTACTTGTAAACTGTTCTAAACTGTCCTTTTATCTAATTTTGTTTCAATAAAATTCCTAAAATGCTAGCTTTAAGCCACTTTTGTGAAACTTTAAATTGTTACATCTTAGGTATCAGCATAAGTATGTATATTTGCATCAAAAAGGTTTAAGTTTAATCAATAGTACTTTAGTAAAAATGAGAAACCAGGAATCTTAATCAATAACTTTTAAATATATAATTATGGTGGCCCAAATGTTTGAAGGGTTTCAAACATTCTGTATCTGGATTATTTTTTAAGCATGCAAAGCTGATTAAGATTAAATTACTGGGAATTTAACTTTGTTTTAGTGAATAATTATATATTTAATGTGATTAATCAATTAGAATTTCTGGTTTCTCCTTTTTACTAAGGTAGATATTATTGATTAAAATAGGCCATTTTGAAGCAAATATGCTTAGGCTGCTACCTAAAATGTAACAATTTAGAGTTTCACAAAAGTAGGTTAAAAACCAACAGTTTGCGAATTGCGTTTATTAAACCAAATTAGATAAGAGAGCAGTTTACGAGTATTAAGTATGGTTCATCTATTGCAAATTTAATGTTTTATTTTTATGTTACAGTTGGTGCAAATGATTCCCAATAACTGTTTTAATAGATTGTATTTTGTATCATAAAAAATCATTTGTTATTTTGGTAAATTTTAATTTTTATTAAAAAAAAATTTTTATTATTAAATTTTTAAATTGGTAAAATTTTATCGAGATAAAATCAACTTTTAATCTAAAAATGTTTTAAGTTTTAAATCAATTCGAATTAGTAAAAAGTAATATAATTATTTCAGGAAATATTTCTGGTAAACTCAATAAAATATAGCCCGAACTGATATCGGACAGATTTGTCAACATATCAAATAACTCAAGGTTTTGCATTCAATTACCAAAAAGCAGACCAAACAAAAGTTTATGTAATTCTCCTCGAATTTCGATCATCTATTAAAAACATGTCAACACTGTCAACTCTTTTAACATATTTTTTTATTTTGAAAATTAAATAAATCATCATAAATCTTTTATATCTAGATATTAATACAAGTTATAAAATGTAACTGTGAATTGGCTGATTATTAATTTTAAATAATTTTTAATTCTGTAAATTGCACCCTTTCTCATGTTACCAGCACTTGTTGTATTTTTCCTAAAGACGAATAAAGGAAATCAAAGATTTGACCAATTTCTGCTTCGTCAAAATTCTTACCAAAAAAATTAAGGCTGTCCCAATAATTCTAATTCTATGAAAAACATCAAGCTCAGGCTGAATTGATACCACCGCCTTACATCGAACAACGTTAATTCGCCCAACGACATCCCCTGATTTCGCCATGATGACCTATTTCAAAAAACATAATGCTAAAGTTTCATGTTAAACGAAAGAATGTTAAAGCATTAAATATAAACCTGGAACTCGTTGCTCTTATGAATTAATGGCATTCGTGTTGCTTGCATCCGAACAGTTTTGTCTTTGGTAAAAATTTCGGCAGTGGTTGGAGTCTCATTTTCCTCATTCTCATTTTGCTTCCCTTTTTGTATGTAAACTTCTCCAAGAATTTCTGCCCATGGAGATTTTATCAAGTATTCCTGAGAAAGAAACAAAGCTAATAGAGTCTTTCCATCTTTTTAATAATGTTCTACCTCGTGTCCTTTTTTAACAATTGTAAAAAGTGCATCTCCATCCAAATCCTTGACAATTATTTGCGGATGTTTTGTACTAGTCCCTTTATTATTCGGCTCTTGTTGTGATGCTATTTCGGACCTGAAACTAAGTTTGTTGAAATTGTCTATGATCTCACATCCCCCATTCTCTGAAAACCAAAAAAGATGAAAAAATCATGTTAGAAAACGAACAATTAATTACCTGTGTTAATTTTAATTTTTGTATAATGTATTCTCATGAAAGCAGCTTTGGCTTCGTCACCAGGTTGATGATGCTCCATTTTTATTAGAATTGAAACCTGATTAAAAATTGCCAACTGACAAACCCAAGCCAAGTTGTTAGTGTTTTAGTTTCATTCCACTGTTTTGCAAGTGTTGTAATTTGTACTGTGCTTTTAATAATGAGCCAAGGACGGAAAATAAATGAGAAACCGATGCGTTAGTTGTTTTTTGCTATGCGAATGTGTAAATTGGCCTCAGAATTAGTGGATAAGATAAGAGGGCGTGAAGCTTCCAGCTTAATTATGTAACTCGTATGAATAAGGCTCCGTTTTTAGTGTGAAATGATATGTAGTATCTTATCTCACACCGGGGCTGAATGTTGTCATAATAATTTTTATGGCCTGCCAAAGAATTGGCTTCATTCATTTATTTTCCATTTGTAAAATTAAGCCTTCCGTTGTTTTCTTTTCCAAATCTAAACAATTGGCAAATTGTGTACAAGATAAAAAAAAATCAGGTATTTAAAAACAAGTTTAAACAAAAATATTTAATAAAAAGCCTTGCTGGTTATTAGTGGACTAGGCTAACGTGATCTTTAAAAAGCTAACGGTTGTTGGCGTATAAAAGTGTAGTTGGTGTCAGTTGGACATGCTTTAATGACAAGTAAACAAGAGTGTGAAAAAGATACATTTACTTATGCATCCACAACTTAGCATAAAAATGAGCCCCTGCTGCTACCACGAGCTGCATCTTTTTTTTATTATCTCATCCCATCATCTTAGCCGGGATCAGTTGCTTCCCTTTGTGATCCTTACCGATGAATGCAGATCCAACAACAGCCAACTTTTAGAAACAGAAACAAATTCTAAAGTCTCAAAAACAATTTCTGAATGTTCCCCAGATTAGATCAAATCTTCCCATTTTGGCTTAATAAATATCACATTCTTATATCTTTTAAAGTAGTCTATTCAATTTTTGGATTTAAACTTTTTTCCAAAAAACTGGAAGATTCTTCCTATTCTTTCCTTCTTTTGAAGGATTTTGTTGTTTGTTGAATATTTGTGGTTTTATTTTCTCTGTAGCTTAAAGCCAAAAAGAGATGAAAGTATTGATAAAATTCCCCTGGATAATAAAAGTGCCGACATGGAAATTAGAATTTGAAATTGAGATTTATTAATACAATGAAGCATTTTTCATCCTTGGACCAGCTCGGAATGAATGTGATGCGAGGGTCAGTTTCTTATTCCACGCTATCTCATGTCATTGTCCATGTTGTCTGTCATGTAGCCAGTGTCATTCATTCATCTCCCAATCTCATCTCAGGATAATCAAGGAGAACAGTTAGTAGCTGGACACAGTTGGAGTCCTCCCTTTTTAATTTAGTGATGACACTCTGATATTTTGATGGGGAGCAGATGAGAAGAAGCCAAAATATTATCCAACACCTTTCTCTATCTCTTCTACTTGGTGATTTACCGTTTTATTTGAAACAAGCACAACAACAACTTGCGGTACTTTTTTGTTTATTGGTCCCTTCATCAAAATTCATCACAGTTCTTTCTCTATTTTAATGTCAATCACAACTAGTTTTCGGATTAGTTATAAGGAGGATTTGTAAATTATTTTGTTCTTGTGTAATTTAAAGTTTATTAACAAGACGATTTATATGAATGTTCCGCATAGTATTGTTTTTAGACGTGTTGTACAAAAAGTATTGATAATTTAATATTTTGTACGAGTACAAGATTTACATTGGCTGACAACTCTTAAGACATGACATGACACGACCTTTATAGTTCTGCTGGGTTTTTAGTAATTGAAGAATCCAAGTGTGAAATGATAACGGGTTTCCTGTATAAGCGTCCATTCCTTCTTTGTTCCTTTGAATGGCTCTCATCTCATAAAAATATCTCTGATTCTTTTATTTTAAGATGCCCCTTCTCTCAACTATTTTTGTGAAATGTATATAGAATCCTTGTCTTTTGCAGTTTTAAGTCTGTCTGTCCATCATTTCACCTTGATCTTATTAAATTAAACCGTTATTTAAAAAAAGTTTCAATGAGTTTATACATCTGATGCCACTTTTGTACATCCTCGAGTATTTTATTTTTTAGGAAACAATGAAAGACAATGCAATAAAACGAGGAGCCTCAATTCGATTCGTTTTGGGATATCATTTCAGTGGAATAAAATAGAAATGGTTTGAATTTGATCAATTTTTCTTGTCCATGCACAATTGAGCTGGCGCCTGTAATATCAAAGACGCTATAATAAGCTTTTAAGACAGATCAATGATTTTTAAAACAAAAAGAATATGTGTATTTGGAATAGAAATTTCCACAGAGTAAATTTTACAACTGCCGGAACTGGCAAAGTGCTCAATAATTCTCCACAGATATGTTTGTTATGTGTTACGGATGAGTTGGGAAGGAAAGTAAACCGTTGGATCTTTGTTGTCAAATATTTAAAGTCAATTTATTTTATACGGACTGTGATTAGATAGCGACCTTCCCCTCGTGTCACTCAAAGCCCATGAACAAACTTAATTTAAATTGAACTTTGAGAAAAACTTAACGGTAAACCTCAAATTCATTGATATTGATGAGTAAAAAATCCAAGGGATTTAATTTACAACTTCATTCATTTACAGGAAGTTGCGTCTTGCACGATCATTTATATAAATTATTTTAACAGTCCATGAATCATGAATGGTCCGCTTTCATACAAATAGAAATTAAATGTGTTCAAACCAAGTTATCATGACTTTGATTTGACAACGGAAGTTGGGCACAATAAAAATTTGTAAAAGTTCTGTTCTGGATCATCAAAGTGGTTTACCGTTATAAATAAATTTCATTCGTTGGATGATTATCAGTTGAAAATGGGCAAAAAACTGAAGAGGACAATTCAATTATTTCCAGCCTAGTTGGCCCTTAAGATTTTTTCGGAGGATTTTTTCGGATGAATCCTTTTGTCTCACTCTCTCCTTCAAAAGTATTCATATTGTATTCTGGATAGAGCTTTGAATGCAAATGAGAGCAGATTTCACAAGTTTGCATCTGATAAAGCCCTGAAGATTTTTACTTCTTTTGCTGGAGGGACAGAAGATGTAAAGAAAGGAGGGCAAAGGGAGCCACACCCCTTAAAAGCAACACACGGATGAGCGACTGCCAATACAATTTTATGGTTTATGTATGTAGTTCATTGGAAGTATTTAAATTTCAATTTACACCGAATTTTACGCTTCGTCATAAAACAATTCTTCTCCTGACATCTGAGGCTGGAGGTCAGGTCATGTGAGGTGTAATTGTATCTCTAATGATGGCCCTCCAACAAGGCGAAAGGGAAAAACAAACGCTCTAAAACAATTACCACCAACGCGAGTGGAATGTTGGTGTGGAAAATTGGGCATTATATTAAATCTATATATTTTACATAATTCTAATAACCTTTTAAAGGTCCCTTCATACAAAACTACATAGCATAAGGATAACTCTTTGGAAGTCTTTAAAGAGATCTCTGTTTCCTCCTTATTTGTTAGTCACGGTGATTTCGGATCATTTTTGGTGTGGACCCTTAATTTGTTTGGGAGCTGGTCAGCAGACCCTTGCATAATAATAAGGGACTCGGAGAGCGAGGAAAGATTATTTGTTCTCAACACATTATCCAACAAATATAAATATAAAATTAGAGGCAGCTGAATTTACAATTCCATAAAAACAATGGACGAAGGGACGAGGAACAAAAGTCATAATTTACGGGAGTCTGTGGAGAGATACCTTAAATTATGAGTCCTTGTCATTCATTCCAACTTGATAAACGACGAGATTATTATTGATCCAGTTTTAACGGGATCCTACATTTTTTGCTCGAATTAAAGTAATCATTTGTCACCTCATTTACTCACCTTTAAGGTTCCGTTTATTTTGAATAATTTAAAGGGAGGTGAAACAAAAAATGTAGGGCCTTGAGGGCCCAAAATGAACCCAACAAACGAGAGACGTAATCAAGTTCAGATAAAGCAGCCAACAGCTACTAAATAAATCAAACAAAGTTCCCTTCTTTCGTAGCCTTGATGCCAAATAAGATTCCCGAAAATTTAAAAGGTTTGTTCATTTTCATAAAGTAGCAATTTTAAAGAAGCCTTTTGAGGATTTATGGATTTGCTCTTTTTCAGTTAATGGTAATGGGCTTTGTGTAAATACGAGCCATTGTTTAATCTTATAATCCAGAGTAAAAATATTTTTTCTTTCCGAAAATTTTCAGAAATCCATTTACGTAATAGGCTTTTAGGATAATGGATGTAGTATAAGGTAAAATAATGCTGCAAAGAGCAACGCTAATTGCCATTTGCTATAATCTTGCAAAACAAGCTGTAAAATGCGACGCTTCAGATTTGTATTGTAAAAGTGTCGTGAGCTTGAATTAATTATGTAACAAATTAATATGTAATTAGTCTACGTCACATTTGCTAACTACACGTGAGTCAAATTTATTATTTCGTTGAAGGATATTACTCAGTTTCACTTTTTGTATTTAACACAAAGACACCGCAACGAAAAAAGAGAAAATGTTTCAAAGTTACAGTTTGAAGCTTTTCAATCTGCTGCTGCTTTTGGTACATTTTATCTTAATTTATCTTAATTTTAACCATCTCATTCTTATATTTCTTATGCATATCAATAGCAAACTAATTGCATAGTTTATTTAAAAAGTGCAAAAAATATTTTATTTCAGGTGACAAGCTTCACTTTGCTCCTCGTCCCCTTTAGTCCAAATTGTGTCCAAGGTCGAAGTGTAATTAACCCTGCAAAGGTCAACCTTCCAAATAGAAGATTAAATTCTGAAGAATTGTCAATTTTAGTAAAGGAGCCAAGTAAATTGGACCACAAATTTTAAACAAAAAAATCTTGTATCATTCCAATATCTGACACTTTGGATAATAAATAAAGTAAGTATGTATATACTTACATTTTGGACAAGGTGCGAAGGTAATAAATTTCTTTTTTGCACCACAAACTAAAGATGCCGAAAAGAATTTACAATTACAACATTTACATTGCAATTTACACCTTAACAAATCGCCCACCTAGTTAACAACAAGATTGGCATACATAAATAAATAAACTAATTTTCAGAGTTAAAATCGGAGCCTGTGGACCCTTAAAATAAATTCAATCCACGCGTCACATTTCATCCTTAATTTGTTTTTGTAAAAGCGATCCCTCGCTCCCATTGTTTTAAATGAAAAATTGAAAAAGACGGTCTTTGTCTTTGCAACGTTAATGTAAAATAATAAAACCTTCATCCCATGACACATTTATTTACTCAAATAATTGGCCACCAAACGAAAAGAATCTTGTTGGAATGGCTTCTAAAAATTCAGTCAGTTTTTCCAATTACCTAAATAGATAAATATTTCCTTATAGTAACTAAAACAAAAGGGCCCTGGGTTGACCCCAGTTGCCCTTTCAAAGAACAGGTGTCCTCCATAAATTATTCCACGAGCTTTACAATTACTTAACATTTTGTGATGGGATTCAAATCCATATATATAAATATTTCGCAATACAAAAATAACGTATGCAAATAATTATTTCATAAAGCTACATAAATAAAAGGGACTTTCTCAGCTCAACAATGAATACATTGTCTGCATTTTTTCGGCAGCCCAAATAAATACAGGGTTTGCTTTGCAGCTAAATACTTGGACAATAATTACTTCCAAATTAGTTCTTTCTGGGAAAGGAGAAGAATTCCGTGCAAAATCTTTAGGACTAGACTATAATTATGCTTCCAAACAAGATGCACACTTGGGCCAAATGTCCATACTCAACTCGTGCAATTTGCAAATGCAATTTTACAATTCATCTAAAACGAAATTGCAGGCAGATCCGAGGCAATGAAGAACAACAAAAAATTGCCACTATAATTTAAATAGGTATCAATTTAAGTTTTACAGGTGAAATTGACACACGAACAAAGAAGAGCTGTTGTTAAGGGTCAGTCTACACAACGCCAGGCTTTTGCGGCTTAATGTTTTACCCAGAAAAGAATTCCAGTTTTAATAAATTCCTCAAAATTTTGTAGACTGAGCTGAAGTAGTTTCATTGTGTGAAGATGAAAGAATCAGCATGCGTCTAAAATAAAATGTGGAGGACAAACAAACACTCTTTTTGATTGAATGTGGTGATAATGACCAACTTCTTAAGAAAACATGAATAAATCATGTTCAGGCCATTATGCTACAAATTTCCGACACAAAGCAATTGTCACCAAAGTGTATAGTTTTCCTTGAGAGCTTGAGATTTCCAAAGTGAATGATGAATGGGGAAATGATAAAGAGAGTGAGTGGATATTTTATAGGAATAATAATGTAGTGTGACCTAGTTTTCACTTTCTTCCTCCAAAGCAAAGGGTTGGCTAACTTGCATGCTAAATTAAGGGGCCCAAAGGTGTCAAGCTCTGCCTTCCATTAGCCAACACATTAGTCCAGAAAAACCAACGACAGAACTCATTCAAAGAGTTGACTGACTTTGGTAGATTTATTTGTGGTCAATTTGTGATATGTTTATTACATCTGTCACATCAACCAAGGTCACTGCTCCTCAAGTTTACTACAGGGCAGCAAATAAATGGATGCAAAGCAGGAGGAGATAAATATAACTTATTTTAAAAGCAGCCAAGGAAATTTTAGAAAACAATTATCCCTCTTGCTTTTGCTTCGTCTTAACTCAATTCTACAACAGATGAAACAAACATGACCAACACGTGTCATATATTAGACAAGTTTTAAGCCAGAAGTTGACCACATCCCAAAATCCCTAAAAATGCGGAAGTTGAAAGGACCAAAGACTGAAAAAGAGCATGTTCCTTTGATTATTTTCCATTTTTGGCTTGTGTCGGTTGGTCGGTGTTATATTTTGGTACTTAGGCACACGTATGTGACATAAAAGGTGGGCAGGGAAAAGGTATAATAACCAACAAACCAAGGTCTCACAGAATAATTGGGCCAATTTCGTCCATTGCTTATGGTCATTTATTTGTGGTCAGTGTGACCTTTGTCTGAGGAAGAAAACAATTTTAACGTAAAATAGCCAAACATCTGCTTACTTGTGTGAGAAGAGACTCGATGATGCATGTAACGATTTTAAAATTAAAGTTATTTTTATCTCAAAACTTGGATTACAAATCAAACAAACTTTTCATATTCATACAACTTGATTAACCAGCAAGGATAAACTTGGATTAACATTTCTAATTTTATCAACTCTGGCGAGTTTGCCCACTGACTGATTGAAACTCTCGGTATTAATAAGTTTTCCTAATATCATTCCAGAGCACAATATGAAATATTGGGAAGAAAGTCTTTCGCAATTTGTCCATTGTGATCAAAACGGATGATTCATTCATGTTATGCCATAATAGGTATAGATATGCGTTCCGAACTGTCAAAAATCAACAGAAAATTGGGTGGACCAAGTGACAAAAGTAAAGCAAAATTAGTAGAAAAAAAGGACAGGGATCACGACAGATTTTTTTTTGTAAAATTTTAAAAGAATGTTGGGGTACAATTTGGACAAGTGCTTAAAATTTTATAATGTTTTGAAACTACTTTAATTTTTGTGTGAAATGTGTCCACCACATGTAAGTAAGTATGTAAGTATGTATAAGCAATCTCTTAAGGGATGATTTCAACTTTGCTTCCAACTTTAATTTAATTATTTTCTGCTTTTGAGGAAAATATATAATTCCATTTTATGACAAGTTTTAGTTTTTGGAATCTGGTTTAAATCCAATCTTCGTCTTAATGTAAAACAGAAAAATTGGAGATTGAGAAAATGTTGTAAAATCCAATACTCATAATCCTGTCAACTACCAATCCATTTCTTTCCCATCCCTTCGTCTTCTTTCAACAAAGATTTCTTGCTCCACTGGCTTAAAACTAAAGTAAGCCAAACATTTTTCCAAGTAATTTTAATCCTGTTTATTTGATACTTGTTCATAGATAGGAGACAGATGAACAATACACCAGCAAAGCCATCATAATCTTCAAGATGGGAACAAACTTTTGCAAAATATGAAAAGCAGGCTCAAAATTTTAATCCAAATCCAATTTGTATTATTTTTCTAACCATTGTTACATAATAACATTGGTAACGAGATGAAGCTCTGCTCTTGTGAAAGTGCCAGAAAAGCATTTAAGGGTTACGCTCAAATTTATTGTATTCTAAGGAGATGTACATTTTATTTTTATTTTATGAGTTTCCTCTCACTTTTTAAAAATGATTTTATTTTAACCAACTTTCATTTTCCTTTGAGGAGCAAAGAAGAGCAGCGATCATAAAAATAAAAATAGACGATAGACGTAAAAGAAATTGCTTAATCTTTACTTTTATTTTCAACCCCTTAAAATGTCTTAATATTTTTACCTCTTTTAAATTCCACTTGAAATTCAAAATATTTTGAATTTGAACATTGAAAAGAAATCAAAAGTACTATTGATATGGCTCATTGCCTGGTAAATTACGCGTGAATAAAATTTGATCATGTACTTACAAAAGAAAAGATGAGCATTAGTACGTAAAATTCTAAAAATGTATTGGGCAAATCTGGAATTTGAAAGGCTCCCAAAGTTTTGCTTCCTATATTCCTAATTACATAAAGGTTACGTAATTTATGAAGCCAGTCCCAAAAGGTGAATTAACATTACAACTGATGATAATGACTTTTGGTTATTATTGGTTAGGCAATAACTTAAAGTACGGGCCATTCATAAATTTCTTTATTGCCAGCCAGTTAATACATAAATAAATATTGAGAATTGAGTGAGGTGAGAATAATGGCCATAAAATATTTTCTCCAGGGTCCAAAATAAAATTAAGGCATTGACGGAACGTGACCCAGTGTCGTAAAATCAGCAGGAGACTTCACACACTCAAAGGACCAACTCACATGGATGAAAATGTTTTAATTTTACTCCCTTTTTATTATATTTGCGGAATGGGTTAGGAAAATCATTAGTTAGCAACAAGCTTCAAATATTGCTTAATAAAGTAATTTCTCCCAAATGAAAAATAATGTTTTAGTTTATGACCACCCAGCCAAAAGCTTATTCTTTGTTTGACTACGTGGATTGTCAAGGTAGTAAATTTAAAATGGATTAAGAAGGAGAAGGTTAAGATTTCATTAAGAAATTGGAGAGCGTTACATTTCTTTACATACATTCAAAAAATTTAGTCACGCCATTATAATATAGAGAAAGAAGGGAGAAATGTCAAAGATTCTCAAGACGAATGCAAGTGAAATAATTTCCCATAGCTGCAGATGACGGATGGGATTCTAATAAACTTGAGAAAATTTAAGCTTCTTAGTTTCCTTTGCATGTGCACAAAATTTTAAATTCGCTCTTGGGACAAGAAATAAGGAAATGTTGTTGAGCTCAAGGCTGTAAACTTTGCTTGCACTTGTTTTGTCACTATTTGTTGAATGGCTAAAGTTTATTATTATTTGGAATCAATCAATCTCTAGCTCCCTTTTCTGTCGATGATGATTATTATTATGGCATGCAATCAATTCTCGAAACTTGTTTTGTCCCAAGTTTTCTTCTTTGTAGTGAAATTCTTTGTCACTTTTTGGCTTGCCTTGATTAGTTTTGGTTTGGCTTTTTGGGTGAAATTTTCATAAACTGAGTCCTTTGTGAGGAACTCCATTCACAAACAATGAAGTGAATGAAGTCAAGTCTATAGTCAAGTGTCCCTTTAAATTTTAAAATAAAAGTGCCAGCCCTAGAAACTTGACTTGGCTGTGTGGCCCTTGGTCCACTGCATTTCTTCATTCATCAAGAAAGAGTGACAATTGACGATTGTCCAGGGTCCTTAAGTAAAAGAGGTGGGTCCTTTTATAGCTTACCGTTATTGCGCAACTTTTTGGAAAACGATAAAAGAATTCTGCAGTGCACAAGTTATTTCTTGGAAAATTTGAGATGAAGCATTTTCCTCGTCTCTTTAGTCTCTATAATAATCTGTAACTTTGCTACCCTTTTTGGAAACTTACTCATTACATATACATTACATGTGTGTCATTATCAATATGGTTAAAAGTGACGGAATGATGGTGTTTGGGTGAAAAGCGGTGGACTCCCCACAGGGCCCCTGACACTTTTACAGTCTTAAAAAGTTTTTCTTAAAAATAGAAAAATAAATATTGGACTGACCTCTGCCCTTCAGCTTTTTTAGGAGATAGAAACACTGAGGGAGTCCATTATTTTTGTATAAATTTCCAATATTTTATTTACCCCATCAAATAATAGTAACATACAGAAAAACAAATGGATTATGAACGATAATAGTATGTAAGTAGATGTAATACAAGAAGTTGAAATAAATTTTCTCAAACAGCTTCTTAAGACTTTCCTGAAAATGTCTAAAGAAAAAGAACCGCAAAAGAGAAGAAGCTTCAACATACAAACCGCAAACTTCCTCTTTAAAAATCTCGACGAGATTTTATTTTATATTATCGGCAAGTCAAGTGCAAGCTTTTTAGATAATGGGAAAGTTTAAAATGTTTGTTTAGACAGGGACCGCAAAAGAGGAGACAAAGAGTGATGAGATTAGGGCCAGACCTCCGCCACTTGTTGCCTACTTTTATATAAAACAAATATTACAAAATTAGAGCAGTCTCGAAATTACTCACTTCCGATCCCACAACAACAAGAGATAACTTTCCCTAACATAAATATACAAGCTCAGCCTGATTACTCCGTGTGTTTGTGATGTCTAGAAGACAAAGTGGGCGAGAGATCCAACTTTTACTTTTGTTTAAACAAAGATTAGAGATCAATTAGCAAGTTTAGACAAGAGAAGACGCAAGTCCCCTCTCTTCTCAAAGTAGTTAGCATTGCAAACAACATTAAGCTCCTGTTTTCGGCCCCTTTTATTAATTGTTTACCATGTTTTGTTTTATTGGGTTGTTTTCAGCTAAGAACGGTAATCTTAAATTAACGGAGGTGTATTTGGAGTTGACCTTAAAGTTGCATAACCTTTGCTTAGCGTCTACTTTTAGCCCTTGGCTTTGTATATTGAACATGAATAAAATTCATTTCTGAATGTTAAATGATGTGTAAAATTGGTTTCATGGAAGGGACTCTTTCTGTATGCACTTACTTCTGCGTCTTCTCTGTCCGCCGTTTCTTAAAGTGACCGAAATATTTAAAGATCATTCATAAATTATGTTATTAGTCCTTCCTTTGAAATTAAGGACAAAAATTATTTCAAATGATTTTGTGGACGGTTCCTTTCTTTCTTTCTTTCTTTTGCTTTACTTTAATTTTTTTGTGCTTCTCATTTCACAACCATGATCTGAATGCAATGCAATGTAATGCAGTGTCAAAGAAATTTTCGGCATCCTTTCAAGAAAAGAAATGAAGTTTTCAACATGAATTTAAAACACTCACTCTTTCACTATTCTCAAAAACAAGCCACACCCAAAAATAGTCAAAAGATTCAGAAACTGTAACTAATTCATGTAAACTAAAATATATACAGGTATAAAAAAATTTCAAGGGTCTTTTTGATAGTAGTTTTTTTCTGGGTTTAGAAAATTCTGCTAAATTCCAAGTTTAATGTTCTCAGAAAATCATCACATCATCATCATCAACATCACGATTTTTTGTCTATTTAAGAAAATCTCAGCACGTGCTCCCAATTCTTTTCTCATCTTTAAGAAAGAGTCAAAGGATGTGGTTTTTGTTTTGCTTTGAACCACACACGACTCTAAAACTTTTATTCTTCTTCTTATCTTGTGCAATCCGAGTCAATAAAAAATTGTGGAAAAAGAAAATGAAGCGTGCCTTACAAAAATGTCTGGAATCATTCGGCGTCAACTCGTCATAATAATAAAATGTCAAAGGTCATTTAAAAAAATATCAAAAAATCTTCTGGCCTTGCTTTTGCTTTCTCTTGACTTACCAAACTATTAAAATGGAACAGTTCCAATTTTGACTATATACGTAGTTGACTTTCTTTTGACATTATTATTATGACGAGTTGATGCCGAATGATTCCAAGGCACGCTTCATTCATTTTCGTTTTCCATAATTTTTTATTGACTTGGATGGCACAAGATGGGAAGATATGAATTTTGGATTGGTAAATAAAAAACATGCTAAATTACTTTCGTTTTTTTCGTTCCATTTAATCTCAAATGATGTCATAGCAAAGCCATCATTTGTCTCAGGGCGCAGTCGGGGGTGTGGCACTGATGTGGTGTGGTCTTAAACATGCGGGTACCTGGATTTATTATATATAATCCTTTTCCTTCCTGTCTTTTAAAATTTTATGACCTCCTAATGTGTAAAAAAGCCAGTTTGTGCTCCTCGGGTGGTAGTTATCCAGAAGACTAAACAATCATTAGTTGACATGATGGCATCATGTAATATGATAATGTGTCAAAAAATGTCAGTGCAGCAGAACATTTTACTTTTCCATAAATATATTTATATTTTTTTTATTCCATACTTCTTTGTACATTATTTTTACATGCTTTATAAATGACATTCGTATAAAATTGTAGAATAAAAAAATTCACAGCAATTGATGATTTCCCAGTAGTTTCATAATTATTATTTAAGTTAATTGTTGATAAAGGCATTCAATTATCTCAGTTCATTTTGTTTTAATATTATTATATATTATCAATTAATTAATTAAGTATTTAAGGCAGCAAGGTTCAGTTACGCGTTTCCACAAATGAGAGGATTGTTTCTTGTTTGATTTCTTCAACAAAAAGCTTGTTATATAAAAAAACAATTATGGGAAATTAAAATAAAATATAAAATTGACTAGAAGAAATTTACAAAAAAATCTGCTAAAAATGTACAAGTTTTTATACAAAATATTGTTTTAAAAATACTCAAATCAAACCAAAGAAAACGTTGATCACAGACGCAGTATATTTGTGAAAGATGTCGAGTTTGTTACTTGATTCAGGAATGTTTGAAAAGATTACGATTTCACGGATTTTGAATTTCCTCGATAAATCACATAAGTACATACACGAAATAAATAAATAGTGTGACACAATTGAATGGAAAGGAAGGAATAAGGTTTAAATTGATTTTGCTCAGGTGTGCACCACTGATTTCTGTATATTGAAAGAGGAAGGAAGGACCCTTAGCAAGGGATCCCTTAGCATAGCAACCAAATTCATCGCTTTAGCAGGTAGATTCATTATGAAAGATCCTCATCCGTTCATATTTAGTCAGGTCGGTCGTTGGGTTGAATTGAATTGAGCAATTTTGGCAGTATCTGAAATTACAAAGGGACAAAATTAGTTTGTTATAAATTAAAATTCAAAAATAAATAGCGTCTCTAATGAAATCACTGAATGGAATCGATTTATTATTCGGGCCCAATCAACTGCAAAATTAAATGTGAGACTGCCTGTGCCTTAAGGGTCTATACAAATTCCGTTGGCTGTTTGATTAAAAATTCTCATGCAGTGCACGTGTTCAAAAAGTAAATCTGGGGAGCAAATATTGCAAAACGTATTATGCATGTTCAATGTTTGCCATTCGCATTAGTTATGTAAGAATTAAAAATAATCTCTGAGTACATTTGGATAAGGGCCCCAAGCCAATGAGCTTTTTCAATTCCCTGAATAGTCTAAAATAAAATTAATTCGGAGTAAGGTAAAAGGGAGTAAGGTAGAGAATGCTGAATTTGGTGAATTACTTGCTATGCGTAGCTTGTCACGGCACGATTGCGAAGAAAGGTTTTATTGAAATGAAAAAGTTTTAAAAAGGACAAAAGGAAAAAGGGCCCTCCTCCCTTAGCTTCCACTAGACCCTTACTATTTTTGAGCTTTTCATTTCAATCTTTAAACATAATCTAAATCCTCCAGTCTCGTGCTCAATGTAAAGTAAGCAAAAATAAAATTCTCCCTCTATAAGCCAAAAGAATCTCTTTCAAATAATAGTGGAGGAATAACAAAACGAGCCTTAAGGGAACTTGTAGTAGATATGGCATAACACTGAAAGGGCAGCGCACTTGGTTCTTCATCATCATGCTCCCCACTTTTATTTTGTTAGTGACAGATTTTAGCTCCGAAATTCCGTGACACGCTTTACTTTGGCAATCACAAGCTTTTAAACGGAAGGATTTTTACATGGATGCAAAGTGGTCTTAAAGTGGCAGACCTTAGCGTTACGTAAAACACTGACTAATGAACTACGAGACATGTGGACAACAGATGAAAGCAAGTAAATGGGGACTTACATTAATTAGTAAACTTTAGAGCTTTGGCCAATCTTCTTTAGTTAAGACTGCTGCCACCAACTAATGCAGTCAAGTAACTCTTCGTCATCTTCAGGAGAGACAGGTTCATAGTTCTCGTAGTCGTATAAATTATTCTTTGCATTGTTTCCTCCGTTTGGATTGTTGGGGTTATTGTTGGCGTTGTTTTGGTTATTGTTGTTGTAGGACGAGGCTTCTGAGGCATAGGAAGGGGACGAAGGCTCGTCGACACTGGAGGTCGAGGTAGGTGACAATTGGTTGAGTGGGGGCGGTTGGTGGTAGTTGGACGCAAATTCTGCAAAGATGTTGTGGAGATGGTGGGTGTGACCTGACTCTGATGACTCTGAGGGCGTTGGGGTACTTGCCCCCGAGGAACTTATCAATGCTCCATTAATGTCCAACATCCCCTTAAGATTCTTTATGTATTCCACCGCACAACGGAGTGTCTCAACTTTTGACATTTTCTTGGATCGGTGGCTCAAAGGAATGTGTTGTTTTAAGGCAGCGAAACCATTATTCACCTGTAATTAATAATTATAAGAGATGAGTATGTATTATTTATGCAATAAATGTAATTCATGTTTGTATCAAATTGCCCCAGTTTTTCTTTCCTCTTGCACTGATGAATAACTCGTTGTTGTAAAATGGAGTTGGGATTAGTTAGGAAAGCATTTTCTACGTACTGTGTACTTATTCGCCGAGGTAATAAAAAGACAGGATGTAGGGCTGAGGGATGTCTCGTATAAAATAAAATTTGCTCCAGTTTAAAATGCATAACGAGAGGAAGACGGAGACAAGACAAGAAGCAACAGGGGATGCCATTTATTTTGAATTTCTTGCTCTGCACATACTAAATTTATTTTATTCAAATAACCAAAGCCATTGTTGTATTGTCTCATCAAACAACAATTCCAGAATTCAATTACATAATGAGAGAAAGAAAACAGAAGACGATCCGAACAAAGTCCAAATTTAGCAAACATTTGAAAGAAAGCTCTTTTTAAAGAAAAAGATGCATGCTCAGTGCTAAACGAATACTTAATGGCTTCCATTTTAGTTATCTCTCCAACTCAATTTAAAAATGTAAACATTCAATAGTTTTATAACCAACTGTTGATGATTTGGAAAATAGCGGAGTGGAATTTACGTTACGAAATCAGTCCAGTTTAGACAACTTTTATCAGCATTTCTACATTTAAGCTTGGCAGATGGTCAGCACAACAAAACCTGACTAGATTTTTGAACTTTTTAAAGGTAACAGACTGGCATCAAGGAAATCTCAATTTTCTCTCGATACTTGTACTTATTAAGAGAGAGTGTTTATGAGAAAAAAATTACCTGTTTGACTCTATTTCGCTCTCTTGCATTTCTCCTGGCGACTGTCGCAGGTTGATGTGTCCCCTTGGGAATCCCCAAATGGGAAAAGTTAATTTTCCTCTTGCACTTTGACCCCAGACTCATATTCTCGGCATCTTTTGAAGCAGAGCTTGAATTTGAATTGGAAGAGCCCACACTATTTCTTGGCAATGAAACTAAACTGTTTGGGGTTGATGGAGTGGGGACATTTCCAATGGGGCTGGAATTTTGCTGGTACTTGTGTTGATGCTGGGGTGTCATATTACCCCCCATTAAATTAATCAATTGCATACTATTTCCTCCAGACTGAGGCGAAGAGAGATTGTTATTATTATTGTTGAGGGCGATTGTTGCCATTTTGCCACTTTCTCACTGAACCCACACTTTGACTAAACTGGGAGACTGTTTGAAAGAGCAAGTTGCAAGTCTCAACTCGAGTGGTTTGGGAGCAGAGATGTTTGTTGGAGGGAGTGCAGCCTTAAACTGAGTCCCTTTGAGGTTTCTCCAGATGTTAAATAAGGGTACAACAGTTGTTTGTTAGCAGTGGTCAGGTCGAGGGAAGCGTGCTGTGGATGGAAGCCCCCGAAGCCCACTACTCCCAGTACTGGAGGATCAACATCCACGCGACTCCCATCATTACGCGTGCCCTCTCACAAAACTTACCTCAAGACTACCTTAGCTAGCTACGGACTAACTGGGGACAGAACAGACAGTTACTGGACTGGAACCCAAACGAACAAGTTAACACAAAAGTAACGAACTATTATATGCCAGGAGAAAAGAGAGAGAGAGAGGATGTGGATTGGATTTTGTATCAAAAATGAAATAAAATTATATCAAAGTCCGTAAGCATGAGGCGGAAAGAAAATTGTGATGTAATTTAGCAGAGAAGAAGGAAGTTCAGGCTAAAAGTAATTTATGAATGCTACGATAATGGAATAAGGGTAGAAAAAGAAGAAAAATGAAAATCAGCCAAGCTCAACATGAGGAAGAAATGAACAACTTTGTGGGGAAAATGAGACTTTTAAAAAGAAACCCTTAAAGTAAGAGCAAGACCCTTCAAAGGCCTTCCTTATTCAGCGTCCAACAAACTTTGCCCAACTCCAGCCATCTACTTTTCCTCAAAGGGACTTGTTTGATAAGGCCAAGTCCTCTTTCTGCAACTCTTTTGATGTTTGATGATGCTTTCCTTTTTTGCAGGTAATTAATTGGTGGCAGAGAGCAATTGTTTTACTGCAAGCAATGTTTTGTTGGAATTGTAAAAATACTGAGAGTCAACCAAGCGTTCATTTCCTTAAATCTTCTTGGCAGAGTTTGCACACAATAAAACATGGCATTTAGTAATTTAAAGTTTCATAGCAAAATCTTCTTATATAAATAAATATATATGAAACCTCTTCACTTTTTACACGCCTCCACAAAGGTTAAACAAGAATTAGTCACAGTTTCAACAAACTTTGTTTTTAATCGTGACCCCACCCACTCACAATTCTTTTAGATAATCATCCTTTCTCTATGATTGCGTTCATTTAGCAGAAGAAATGAACTTTATCATCCAGTTTGGTATTCAAAGTCATCAGTAGTTGCAGCTTAATGTGTATATGTACATGTTGTATTTATAACTGGATGGGAATTTGGCACGCGACACATCAAATTAGTTGTAAAAGAAGAAGAAAAATCATCAAAGTCACTCCCATTTAGCTTTGGTTTGAAGAAACCCTTTAGTAGTTAAATTATACTTGTAAAAAAACGTTTGAGCCATCCTGTAAAAACGGAAGGAAAAGGGCGAATCTTGTTGTATTTGGTTTTCTTGTTTGCTTCAAACTCCAACTTAATCATTCTCAACTGTTAAAAGTCAGCATTGAAAATTGCTGTGAAAAATTTAGACATTTCGTACAGAAGCAACAAAAGAGTCTTGTCTTGTGCATTATAATGGAAATTATGCTGAAAGATTTTGTTTGAATTTAAGGTGTCTGTCTAAAAAAAAGTGGTAAAATTTGTCCTGCTCACCCCACGACATTAAGTTTTTACACACAAAGTATAATTAAACAAATTAATTAATGTTTGTAGGGCGGATAATTGTTTGTCTGGTTTGGTGGTCCATCTCTTTTAAGGCTCACTTATTTTGTCTCATTTTAGGTAAAAGAGTTGTTGTGTCTCATGCAACCTTGCATGTCATAAAATGCAGATTTTTGCACTCTTTTTTAGGACCGTCCACTAAAGGGTTGGGAAGATGAGACGTCTTGGAAATTGCAAACTTTAATTCCACACAATTTTGTACATGCTCATCCTTCTTAAAGTTTGCTTAAAGCTTTGAGCGGTTTCTGCTTCTTCTGATTACAGATATTTTGTGGGATTGTGGCTACAAAAATGATTGAGTATTACCTCAAGTTAATTGACACGACACCTCTCACAAAGAGATCCTTCGCATGTTGCATTCAAATATTTAGCTTGTCTCATCTTTGCAAAAGCCTCTCAAGTCTGTGGAATAGTTGAATGGTGTCCAGACAGAAGATCTGATTCCGTCTACATGCCAATAAATGCAGCCAGCCTCTAATTGAGCTTGTGTTATGTCAGATTTTTTAAGAGAAATAAGGGACAAGTGCTAATTAAGGAGGAGTCCAAATAAATAAATGGCAGCCACGCTTATAAGATGCCACGCTTATTAATAAAATGATCTTTACTAAATGTATGTATTTATAAGTTAAGCAAAGTCAACCTTTGCTGAGGTCCTTAAAAAATGTTGATATGAAATCATAAATATGTTTTGCAAGGAAAATTTATAAATTTATCATTATTTTTTAAGCTGTTTGCTTCTTCTTGTTGTTTTGCATGTTTTCGGGTTGCGGCCTCTTTTAATTACTTTGGTTTGTTCTACTACATCTTTTGCATACTTATAGTTACATCGTGTCATGTCAAACAAAAAGGTGTCCGTCGGTCATTTTCTTGATTACAGACATCAATTATTTTCATGTATTAGAATTAGCGCCAGTCAATCAAATTAAGATCAAACCAGAGCCAATAATGCCAATAAAAATACGTTTTTTTCACACAAACTTGCCTGAAAAATAAAGTTCCACAAATTTTATGGTGAAGGGTCTGACATTACATACATATTTTTTCTTGTACCCTTTATACTCATTTTTCTCACTCAAGAAGAAAATTTCATTTTTCCAGAATTTTACCCAAAATGAGAAGAAGCCGCTTTAAAAATCCAATTGAGGTTCAATTGTGCATAAGATTACGTATATACTTATAATATGTGCCCTTAGCATAAGCTTAAGCAGAACCCTTTCTCTCTTACGCATTATTAAATGTAACACTTGGTCTTGATTGGATAATAACTTAAACCTTTCAACTACCGAAAATTATAAGCTCAAAAAGAATTGAAAGGGTTGCGCTGGATTTGCCGTTATTTATTTATCCAGAAACATTTTCAAGGATTCTTTTAGATGAATGGACATTTCTTATTTTTTGAGCATGTGCCATGTGGAAAATTAAAGCATAAAATAAAGTGGTAAACAAGTTAATCCAATCTCCAAAGCCGTGAAATGAAAAATATATGAAATGCAGGCAAAAGTACAAGTGTTGGACTTAAGTTAAGAAGATTCCGTTCAAAGCTTTTCACGTTTCGAGAGAGCATTGGATTCTTGTAATTTAAAATGACTCATGTGCTATAATACAGTGTACCTTTGACATGACTGACACGAGTTGGTCGGAATGACCGGAAGTTAACTGGTTGAAGAAGAAGATAAGTCTTACTCATATCAACTTAAGTGGGATAAAATGCAATTAAAACATTTCATAGGTTATTCCCCACCTGTCCACTTGCACTACTTCCACTGCATTGCTTTGTTCTAATAAGAACTTTTATTTTGCAAACATTTTTCATGTAGGAAGCGTTATTGTTGGTTCATGAGTTGTGTGGAAATTAATTTTGAGGGCTCATTTTAAGCTTCTCATTAAACAGAATTAATGAACTGCCCTCGTGTTGGATTGTCACGCTTTGGTCAACAAGAGTTAACAATGAAGGAGCTGGAATATTAGATATTAGCAAAGCCGTGGGAACTTTTCCCACGCAACCTGTTGTTAGATATTAAAGTAGACTGGACTTTGGGCCAAAAGGGGTAAAAGATAAGCGATCCCATTGTGTTTTCATTAAGGAACGTAGAAAGAGTGAGCAGCAGGTGTTTCCTGCAATTTATTTCTTTTCATTTTACGATATTTTATACAAGAAAGAAAAGTGCAAAAAATGCTTGAATTGTCCAGTTGGACCCATCGCCCATTGAGATTGCTATTGGAAAATATTTTACTACTTTTAATCTAAGAAGAAAAATCCTAGCAAACTTTTGATTTGATATTTGATTTTTTTGTCTCAAGTTGAGACTTGAATTTAAGGATTTTGTTGGTCTTTTGACAGTCCCTTTAAAAAATTAAGAATTCAAGGGCTTCCTGTTTTTAAAGTCTCTTGTATTTTACTTTACTCAGCAAAAAAATGAATAATTCTTTTTTCGTTTTATTAAATCAAAAGCTGCATTGCATGTCATTGTTTCTGCAAATTATTATTCTTCCCATCAACATTTGCCTGCAAATACAATTACTACTCATCCCTACCTTGCATTTGGTAGTAGTTGTAAAGTAGCAACAATAAATGGTAATTTGTATCTCGAGTCATATACAATCCAAAGTAATACCGGTTCTCCAAACGCAATAATTTTATTGCTACCACCAGAGAAAAGGGCAGCAGATGATGTCAGGCATAAATATGACATGCGACAAATTTATGTTGGGACAACAAAGTAGTTGGCTTTAATATTTGCAAAATAGAAAATAAAACACGCAAAAAATTGTAAAAAGTAATGCAAGGTCTCATTTTATTTTCAAAGGGTTGCATGTCGAAATTGAAAGAAACCCTTAATTTATTTATGTATGACAACGGAAATACGGCTGCAAAATTTTCAATTCATTTTTCTGGCTGCCCATGCATAAAGTTGGATATATACACTGAAATTATGACCTTGGTCAAGGTGGAAGGGCTGAGGTTGAGGTGAGGGTCACATGTCATACATTATACATACGTGATACTCACCCTTTTTACGTTTACCTGGAAAACGTCCGATTTTTAACGGACCGGAACTTTGCATATGTATGCAGATGTTATTGGATGAGATGTTTATTTGTTATTTATCGAAAGAAAGGAATAACAGGACCTCGCAACCCTTTGAGAGGGATCCATGGCGTGAATAATCGGGAAAGATGATGAATGACAAAATTGAGACGTTTTCTTTCTTAACCCTTTCTTTGCTTTCCTTCCTCTGCTTTGATTTGATTTGTTATAAACATTTCATACATTTCAAGATTAACATCAGAATCTATATAAATTTCTCAAGAAAGTTTTGTGTTTTGTTATAGTTTAGATTTCTTTAAAGATTTGTCCAGATTTATTGAATGCTCTTGATTTTTAAAAAGATGTATCTATATAAATAAATGTGACCAAATGTTTACTCTTAAACTTTTGAAATCTTTTGCTTGAATTGAATTGAGAAACTATCCAAATATATGTTGTTGTGGCCTACATTAGATGTTTATCTTGGAAGTGTATAAATCTAAATGCAGGTTGTCTTTCACACCTTGAGTGTAATCAAATCAAATTAGTTAGCAATAGTAAGTAAATATAATAAGCGGCTGTGGTTTTCCCCGTTTGCAGCTGCACTTAATTGTCAAACATAAACAAATCTTCTTTAGCCGTCCTTTTCTATTTGCTCCATGTTTGTGATGCGGGCTTCAGATTTGTTTATTTATGGCCAAGGAATTAAGGTTCACTGGAAGAATTATGGGGGTAGGCTCTCGTCAAAGGCTTGCATCATAATTGTTGAGAATGTGATAATCAATTCCATTTAGCACGAGCCCCCGTCCATAAAATTAAGCTTCTGAATCTGTAACATTTATTTTATTTTTATGGATTATCCACGCGTTGGTTGTTATGCAATGGTATGCAATGTATATGGGTTAATCTAATAGAATTTTGTCAAACAAAATGCGTGATAGGTCAAAGGGCAGAGTAAAAATTTGACTTGTCACTTTTACTTGTGAAAGTCAAGGAATTGTTTGTTGGATTGCAATGTCACAAGTCAAGATAAGGATTAAAGACTTAAGGGATTATTAGCTTTTAGCCTCCACTTCAACGCTTATTATATATTAAGGGGCCGGCGACTTGTGACTTTAGTTTAGCAATTTCAATTGTTACTTGTCAAGATTGTTGAAAAGTGCCGTCAAAAAGTCGGAAGCACAAGTCAGTTCTTATTTACAGAAGCAAGTTAATCTGATAATCCCCAACTTAGCCTTAATGATTCGTTTCTTCCAGTTTCCTCAACAATTAGTTTAATTGTTGTACGTAGTAAACTGAGATGCGGACACCCCGTATAAATTATGACTTGCCTTGTCATCACCTTAACTTACTAATCGGACTAAAAGTAAAAGTTTCAAATTTGAAGGCTGTCAATTTTGTAAGCCGGATTATTAAAAGTATTAAGAAAAGTCAAGTCAGTAGGTTAAACCAAGTTAAGACGCGACACGCAAGCCAATGAATGACGGATCGGATAATTTTCATCATTAACGCGTTTCCTTGTTAGCAAACCAAACAATTAAAGTTAATATGAGTATTTTAAGTCTCCAAATTCTGCTCCTGCTTTTGCTCTTCTTTTTCACAAGATTAAACAAGCTTTTTGAAAGCGAAAAAAGAAAGATGATGAAGACTGGGAAAGAATGGAAAGGAGATGAATGTAAAAATTTTATTTGAAATCCAAGCGTATTTATTTATGTTACGTAAGTTATGGAATATGGATGTGACACCACAGCAGACACCTGAACAAAGAAGTTCAGTTCGGGATCGTCCACGTTAGTTATAAGCCGGCTTTTAGCTTATCCTCATGGATACGGAATTAATGGGGGATCTTTTATAGAGAAGGAAAGATGAGGCAGGCAGGTAAAATTTTTTTGCTTCTTTTTCCAAACTGAAAGTGATCCTTCAAAAATGATCCAGTTTCTCCCCTTGAATGGATTGTGTAAAGGGAACTGATATTGAACTGAATTGCATTATTGCAATTGTAACGTAATTCAAAACTGGATCGGTTCGTTATGGGAATAAAATAAAATTACGGAATGCAATTGTGACATGGATGCAACTTTATATTTACTGGCCAAAGAATAACTTTTGTATCTTTTAAAGATATTGAATAATATTTAGATTATGTTTCACCATCAAAAACTATGAACGGGATTACTTTTGGTTTGCTTAACGTTCTTTATCGATATGCAATTTTAGTGACTCTCTGCAATAAAGCGTGAAACATTTAAATCTAAAGGAATTAAACCATTACAATTTATATCGTGTCCCATTTTGGTGTGTCTGACAAGTTTGTATTCATTTTTCATTTCCCTTTAATCCAATTCTTCAATCATTCATTCATCTCATTCTATTGTACAATAAAAATGTTTCAAGTTGACAAACAAAGTAACAAACTGCAATTCCATTTATAAGAGAGCGTTCGTAAAATTTAATAGCCAAAGAAAGCCTGGCTTTGAACTGAATGATCCCTCAGCAATTGTTTAAATGTCATGAATTATCACTCGGGTAAATGTCTAATTTATTTCAGTAGTCCCTCCCGAAATAAAAAACAAATTTAAAGTGTCACGTCACTCACTCATTGTCATTGTCATCCAAAGGACGAAGGGGACTTTCCCTTCTTAATTAAAATTCTAGTCTAGATCTCAGCCAAATTTCTTCTACCTGAATTGGATTGATGAAAAAGAGAACATGACCCTTTCTCCATTCAATTCAATGTAAATTAATACCAATTGTTTAGTCGGGATGGAAGAGTCTAAAAACTTTGCGAGCCCTTCATAAATTGCTTTTCAAGCTTGAGACACGGGTTAAAGTTGGAGAGGAATAAATATTTTTGGGTGTCTACTTCTCTTAGAAATTTCTCACACGTAGCTCCGACCTATCATATCACATCATATTTTAGATGACAGTTTCCTTTTCTTTTCTGGCCCACAAAATTTTCACGGGTTATAAACTAAATTAATTCTATAAAGAGCTTTTAATCCGTTTACATTTAAAGGGAATGCAAACTTTGAACGAAAGAGTTTCATCCAAAGACTTTTCATCCAATGAGACTTTTCATCCAAAGACTGGGACAAATGTTCTGCAGAAATGCATGTAAATGATGAATTACATTTTGTAAATTTTAAAGTCGGATGACTTCATTTAGTGGTTTGTGAAATTGCAAGTCATTGGCATTCATAAAATTCCACCCTTTCTCTCTTGACATTGTACCTTGAATTTGAATTGTGTCCTCTGGAGGTTAATGAAGATGGATGATGGAGAAAAGTTATTGATGTCCAGGGGACAATGAGGAAATGTAGTTCGTCATAGTCAAGAGTGACATTATATACCTGTAATTAAGATGTATACATGACCTAACCTATGTAACCTTAACCCTTACTAAAAATGCAGTTTTGCATTAATAAGAAGCGATTCATCTCACTTGAGCACGCGACCAAATTCCTGGAAACTGAAATTTCTCAGCTGTAAAACTATAGTACATATAACGGTTAACTTTAGTTTAGCTCATTTCCCTCCCTAAGGGTCAATAATATAGTAATGATTTAGTTCCCAGGCCCTTTAGTAACTGGATCTTGGTTGGTCTTGGGAACAAGTGATTTTATTGCCTACTCTTTGTTCCCAAGCCACAATAATAAAGGTGTAATGATCTTCCGAAGGTCGTTCATTCATGAATATTCATTCATTCCACTCTTACAACTCTTTCGTAGTAAATTTGTTTGCATCTTAATTTTAGGCTTTTGTTGGCTGGACATTTTACTCTGTCTGGACAAACGACGCATTCATTCATTGATACCTCAATTGAACTGGGACAAATTAGTGTGGGAGTGAAGGACAAAGGAAGTGGCCATTTTAGCCTCTGAACTTGAATCCTTTTTTCCCATGGGACAAAATATGAACACAGAAATCAGTCCAGATTTGGAAGCGTCTATGTAAATTGTCTTTCAGTATATAATAAATTATCCCGTGGACAAATTTGGCATCATTTTCATTCTGACATGATATTTCCGTTTCCCTGTTAAATAAACATGCTGCTTGTGCAAGTAAACCAAAATAACAATGCTAACGATGTAAACATTGTAGCCAAATAGATAATAAATTTGAGCAAAGAAAAGTCAACTTGGGTGGGTCAACTTTGTGTTCTGTGGTCAGTTTCCAAGAAATATCTGTTTGGAGATCGATGAATTGATGGTCAATTCAGATATGATAAGATATCTACGTCTTTGCATTTCCTTCTATTTTAAGAAGTACATAAACCAAAGGGCTTTCCAAGTAGACAAACTTGAGGAAATTTAAGTGAGTAAAAAGTGGAGCAGAGTAAATTTTGTAATTTAATCCTCTCTAAAGTTAAGGCTGTCACGTTTTGTGATGATTTTTTTTAACCTTTTAACTCTCTGGCATAACAAGTAAAAAGTTAATATCGCGAGTTATTTTTATAGATGCAAATTATTTCCTAAATTTATTATAGTGAGGAGAGTTGGAGCAAGAATTTATTTTCATTTTTGGAATCTTTTCAAGATCTTTCATTAGATGCTTCAAAGGGTTGAATGATTTGATCGGTTGGTCCATCGGCTGGCTGCTGGGGAATGAAAGTTGTGGTCCAAGGCAATCACTGGACATGTGTATTGATGTGTAGGTGGGCCTTGCTACATGTAATTAATAGTTGAGGAAGGTTATTCACGGGTGGCTTTGAGGGGATTGAGATAAAATCAGCAGAATATTGAATATTCCTTGACATCCCACCCAAGTGTTACAAAGGGGAGGACTCCTCCCACTCACAAACTACAAAATATCATCACATTCATTATTCATTAATTATTTAAGCGGCTAGCTAACGAGGCTTGTCTACATCTACTTAAGAAAAAGGTGCTTTTCCCCTAAAAAATCCCAACAATTAACCTTTCAGTCTACTTAATGATTTCATGCTATAAGTAATGTAATTGACGGTAAGAAGCCATAAACATAAATTGTTTGATCCATTGGAGATAGAAGAAAGGGAAAACTTTTTTAAAAATCCAAGTACCCTTGAGAAGGAACTGATTGGTTTTAGTGGGTAAATAGAAATTGAAAGTTTTTTAAGGGAGAGTGAAGATGATGAGGAATCTTATGTTAAAAATGTAATTAATAGTTTAAGAAGTCATTTTATTTCGTTCCGTCCAATCTCGGAAGATTAATTTATTTTCAGAGGCCCAAAATTTTCTTAAAAAGGTGAAGCGTTTAATGAGATTTAATGATGAAGTATTTAGACTATTTATTACACTTTGGGATAGTTCAAGTGGAAAATTAATGATGAGTTATTAACAAAACGAGAGGGAAATGAAGGGAAGCATTTAGGGAAGAATCTCAAGATTTTGGAGCCTCTTAAAACAGTAGATGCAAGTTATTTGTAGCTCGAGGGGATGTAAAATAAGTTGTCACTGTAACTAATAAAATGATATAAAACAAATAAAGATTGGGTAGCGTGGCGGGGACCACACCCCCTACCGCTTCTGTTGAATCTGCTACAAAGCCACCCAACCAGCTACCATTTATCTCCTCATAAATCTCTTACCTTCCAAACTCATGTTTATAATATAATATCCAAAGGATGGGATTCAATGTCTCATTTTGTACTGTCCGCAGAAATCGCTCCTTAAATCCCGTCCTCAATAGTTAATGAGGGATAAAGACGTTTCACACAATGAAAGCAGGGATCATTTTAAATGGTTCCAAAATTTGAGTAAAATGGAAATGGAAACAATGTTTTTCGGCTCATTTAACTTTGTTGAAAGGGGAGGATTTGAGGATCCCAAGACAGTGTGACACTGGACGCGAGGACTTGCCGAAAGCCATTTTATTTAAAGCAATTGAGGATAATCTTTGGAATTTATCTCACGTTTAGGCGTGAGACTTAAGTCCTGGTTGTCAATTAGTATTAATTATTTGAACACTTTGACCGACAACTTTTCCGTGTGTGGTGTTAAATTTAAATTCCCCATGTTTGATAATATTTTTTGGATTAATTTAAATCCGCATTAATAATGCGAAAGCACAGTCGGAGTTGGAAGCAGAACAAATTTGTGTCGTTTGCTTAATGTCAAACCAAACCATTAGTTTACATGATTCAGGAATGAAATATTTGAGAACGATTATCCTATCTTCCTAGAATTAGGCACATACATAACCATTCAATGAAAAAGATACACAGAATAATTTCATCATTATAAACAGGATTAGGCAACAATTTGGATGAGAATGTGATTTATTGTGGCATTGCGCTTCTCATGTCATAGTCATGTCTAACGAGTTGTAAGTTTGGATCACTACCCGGTCCTTTTGTGACAAATTGTAGCTGCACAAGTCCCGGGATTTATTTATCTGGCGTCAAATAAATAAATGCCTTTCTTACACCTACAAATGACAGCAAAGGCGTGAAATGAAATGACTGACCACCATTAAATTAAGGGATCATTGTGTCCATTGTATTGTGTTTTGAAAACAGAGAGAGGAGACAACAATATAATGGCTAATAGTCTGTAGGAGTACAAAAGGAAGAAATGGATGGGAGCCTTTTGGAGACTGGACATTGAATGGCATTTGTTTGCTTGGAGGCGAGAGACAGAAATATATTTGTGGTGTAGGTTAATCCGTTATCATAATATTGCTAACGGTATCAAACGTTTTATATCTAGTGGCCACACCTTTTACCTTTAATTACCTTGCTGGTCATCTCTCATTTAAATTTATGGGTCAGCCAAGTTTCAATTAATTTTATTGTGTATGCATACATATATAATAAAATATAGATTCCCATGATTAATTATTCATTTTATCATAATCAATTAAAATAGGCCATCTTGATTATTTCATAGTCCAAAAGATGAGACTTGTAAGTAGTGTCCAGTTTTGTGATTACATCTTTACCCCCTCCCAACCTACATGCACTGACCTACATTTAAAAGCTATCGGATCCCCAAATCTCCAGGTTTTAGAATCAGAGGACGATATCCCATTTGATAAATAATATTAATGTGTAGCCCCAACAATTAAGATAAGTTACCGGTAGCATTTAGTCTGTCTCATTTGTTTTGTTATTCTTGGCTCTTGTTTGTTTTCTTTCCTTTTTGTCTTTTGGAAGTCTAATTTGTCAAAGGCTGGGTCCAGTTGGTGCTAGCTCGTGTCCCTTAAATACTAACAATAACCAAGTACTTGGTTTACAAATGAAGAACTGACCATTCATTTGTATCCTCACGTTACACATTTAGCTTGGATTTTTACAAAAGTCATAAAAGAGGAAAAGTTGTACATATACTACACATGCACTTTAAGTTTTAGTTTTACAGACATTTAAAAGCTGGATGGCTCTAAAAATTGAGAAAGTGTTTGCCTTGTGCACATGAATTGATTGAATTTCATTTCACTCTCAACTTTCTTAAATAAACTTTGAAGCCTATTTTAAGGTCTCTCAATGAATGGCTTTCTTTGTTATTTGGAGCAAATGTGACCAGCGTTGGACACGAACGACATAAGCCAACACGTAGTCATATACTAAAGGCATAGGCCTAGGCCAACATGTACAATCAATTAGTGCACTCGCTCTCAAATTTGTCATCTCTTTGCTTCATATTAAATTACGTCCACTCAACTCCTTTCAGTGTTTACTAAACCAAATTTCTTATTTGTTCAACAAAAACTTTCTTGAGATTGGTCCAGATTTCTGAGCCAAATATTTGTACTGACAATGTAAAGTAAAAAAAGTTGAGCCTTCACTTTCACAGCCTTTAAACAACTTATTTAAGGATAAAAACATGCATTTGCAATTATGAGATAATTTGTACATTATGCCGACAAAATGAGATGAAACTGCCGACACAAATAAGTTAACAAAGGGCATAACTGTTGTATTACTTCAAAACCGTTTCAGTTTCAAAAGGCATGCATTTTTCTTCATATTAGTTTGTATGCAGCTGGTAAAACATTTAAAATGGTGTTTGCTTCATTTTCTTAACATTTTAAACGGTAAAATGCTTCCAGACAAGCCAAATTTTTACACAAAAGTATGAAAAGATGAAGAGATTACTAAAATAGCTGCAAACAAAAGCAATTGATTCTGATGGATTGATTGGCTCTCTCATAAGAATCTTGTAGCTATTTTATCTTTTTAAAATCTTTGAAAACTGTTTCATTTATTGGAAAGGTAAGTAAGTAAAATAAAAGTGTCCAATAACTTGTGACTTCTCACTTCTTTTCACAAAAAGATGTCCCAACAAGTGTCAAATTAGTCACTGATTAGAAACATTTTTCCTCCCTGATCTAAACTCGTACTAAATTTAATTTGGAAAAGGTAAAGGAAAGAACAATACAAAAGTGTTTTTGGAGTATTTGACTTTGAGAAAAAGAATTGGCTGGATCATCTCTCCGTGATAATTGCCCCGGCTCCAACTTCTTCTATTTGCAGACTCATTCTTTCTTCAAAAGGAAGAAAAATTAATGGGGATGGCAAAGGCAGTTATTTTTATATGACAAGACAAGCCCAAAATTAATTTCATCATCGTGCAAATTACAGCAGGGAACAATTAATTGTTGGATTTAAATTTAAAAATAAAATGCATATGCAGAAATATATAAGAAGTGAGCTAAGGCCACCCAGCCATCAAGGAATAAGAAAGGATTAGTTTCACCTTCATTGGAATAATGAGCGGAAGGGAAGGAGAAGAAGAGATAACCCTTTGTCACCATTGTCACCTCCAAACTCCAAACTTTATCATTGTTTCCTCATCTCATCGTAAGTTGAGGCGTTATTGCCACGAGGACATGCGGACAGATGATATTTACTTATTAACAATTTTTCCAGAAAAATGAAAAATTGGGTCAAGTTTACAAACAATCTGCATCTGGTGAGGAAATTTGAAATTTGCATCTGTTCAACTCTTTTAACCTGAGAAAGTACTACCTCAAAGTAAAATGTCATCTTCTTTTGACGGATCGTAATGTCTGGAGCCCAACTCTTTTTTAACAAGATCCGGGATTGAGATGCATACATAAAATAAAACAAGAGGCATGAAAAAAATATGGAAAGTGAAAATGTTAAAGTTTCAAGGATTAAATGTTGTCATTTGAATGTGCATCCAATTAATTTAACAACTTTATATGCTTGTTAAAAGGAGTGAAAATGAGGAGCGTCATGTGGACGGCATTTGGTGTCATGTGCTAGATGCACATAAATTTATATATTTCCACTTGCTCGCAGAGGAATGTAAAATGGGAATGAAAAAATCTTTTAAACTTTAAACCCTTTATATATCTACAGTTGCCGTCTGCCTTCATTTCATTCTTCTGCATTGCATTACATAACATATGGCATAATTAGAGAGATTTCCCCCAAAATAAAATCTAGATCTTCTGGAGTAACTGGACTTGAACTTGAAATCTTGATTTTTTTCTTACAGGTTCCCTTAAAAGACGACATAACTGTAGATTCATTAAATGCGTTGGCTTGTGGCTTGGCTTCTGTTCCTTTAATTATTAGTAGCTCATAAAAATATTCATACATCTTCACCTTCACCTTCTGCTGCCGGAGGAAATCAAAAGTTGTTAATTTACCGTTGGAAATTCTTGTTTAAAGTAAAAAAATGAAAGTTGTCCTGCCCCTTGTCTTGTTATTGATGAATTATTGAGCCAAAGCAATGAAATTTTATTTTATGGGGATAATTAATAATTATGAAACGTTTTGAGTTATTATTATAATGTACTTTTGTATTATAAATGCAAATGATGTCTTCCCTTTCTTCAATTCTCTTAATTCTAGGAATAATGAATAATGTGTTCCGCATCTTTGGTGGCAAGTAGTTATTATATTATGACACATGGCACGAGAGACGAGATGACAATCCTTTATTCAATTCCCAGAATGTGGGGAGCAGAGATGAAGTCCATCCAAACCTTGTTTACTTCTGGTAAAGTTTTAACAAACAAATCACACCTGCCATCAAAACCAAGCCAAACCATTCCTCAAATTTCTGGACTAAAGTGTAGAGGAAATGTGATACATAATAAGTCCAAGTCCAGCCAGATGCAGAATTTATTGTAAAGGGTTTAACTTATGAATGAATGAATTTCAAGTGTCATTTCTGCATGTCAACTATTAAGTATTTACCTGGAGCACGAGACAATTTAACGCAGTTTTTTCATCTTTCTTTAAGAAGCATCTGCGAAATTTGGATGGTTTCCACTTCGGCTTCCTTACTAAAGAGCAGAGGCTTATCAAGGTAATGGATCCAAAAACAATTAGTGTGCATCTGCAATTAATTCTATACTATGCCGCAATTTAACGTACACACTTCTTTTTATCAGGCTAAATCAGGATTAGCCACAAAGTCATTAATCATTATTTCTATCTATTCTTAAATAGCTCTAAATATAATGTGATGGCACGTACGATACCAGAAGCTCATCCTTTTTAAGGTATATAAATTAAATGATGTGCTTTCTCTATGAAAAATGCTGATAATGAAAAACAAAGCAAGCAGAGTTTATATAGATAAAAGATGCTTAAAGAAAGAAGGAGCAGATGCGTTTGGCAAATGTGTACAAGATGTGTTTGGTATAAGACAACAAGGAGTGATTTTCTCAGTTTAGATGCTCGCAGGTGTGTTAACTAAACGGCCTTTTCATCCATCTCAACTCTTTTCCCCTTTGGCAGGTCATCATCCATTTGAAATTATTGATGCCACACTTTCCAACGTTTGTATGGAAGCTTATGGACTGAAGCTTGCCAATTAATCATTTTATTGCATTACATATAACTACTTTTCCGAACGGAGGGTGTTTCGGCAAAAGATCTTTTGGTCTTAATTGAGGTAGAAAACTCTGTAATTTAAGTCGGCCTTTGCCTTCCGAAAAGAGGAAATTGTTCAGAACGCAACCCTTTACCAATTACGCAACAATATTTCACACGAGATATAATACCCACAATTAATGAAACAAAGTACGTAAAAGTGCATCATACCCTTGTTTTAGGAAATGGATATTTATTATGTACAATTCATTACTACAAACTGCGAAACATTTGACCAAAAAGATACTTGTGAGGATTATATGGGAAAAGTGGTTTGAGACCTTTTTAAAGACTTTTAAATGTATTCCTCTTGAGTTAACACATCAAGAGAAAGTTTTACATTGTTAAATGTAGAATTAATTAACTACAAAAGAAGTTTACTCATTTAAAAGCCATAAATAATTCGAAGGGTATTTAAAACTCTATAAATCTTTAAGTAAACTGTCCACAATTTGATTTAGGGGAATTAAAGGGACAAAGAGATTGAGAGAAATAAATCAGGGCACTGAAGACATGCCAAACGAATGAGACCAAGGTGTGAAAATTCGGAGGCTATTTTTCCACGGGTAGCATAAAATCGGGCTGTTGGCTGTTATTAGGTACGTGAGAACATGAAAAAGTCCCAGATATCAAAGAGAAGATTCTGAGAAATTTAATCCAATTTAATTTCACGCTGAAACAAAGAAATGGGATGAACACAATTTCACGGAGTTTCTTTTTTATTTGCATGTATACAATATACAATATTTGTTAATATTCTATATTATATACTCAAATTCTAGGAACTATTGATCAAAAGCGATGTTTTTTCTCTTTGATTGAACTATTTTACAGAAAAACAAAAATTTCAAAGGGATTTACTTTCAATTTAGCCATCAATGTTTGATGATCAAACGTTTGCTTAAAAAGCTCAAGTCAAGCAAGAAATAAATAGAGTATTGCAATTTGTATTTTCGATTGTACTTTTATTACGCAACATTTATCCCTTGATGTGTCTTTTTTTAATCATTTGCTTTGTGTCTAGTGAATATTGACTATTGACTATTAATAGTGCATAAGAACTACAAATATTTGCAAGATGAATGAATAATTTTATTTTGCGAAGGAATACATTAAAAGGAAGGTTAAGGCAAGGCTCTACTTCATCAACGCGCATATAGCATACTAATCATTGTTGTTTGTCTCTACAATAACTGCAATCTCTAAAGTCATTCTATTCTTGGTATTGTTACTAATCGGAATAAGGAAATAGCATTCAAAATGTCGGGAAACTTTAGAAAACCTATTTTTCACATTTTTCTATTAATAATATCAATCATTATCTGTAAAAGTTTAGCACAAAACGAGTTGGAAGCAGATTTGGCATTTACTGAATCTCCAAAAGGAGAAGAAGGTGAAACTTCTACAATCGAGGATTTCGAATTTGAGGAATTTACGACAAACTTTCCACACGATGCAAACGTAAGTAATTTCCAATTAATTTTGGTCATGATAAATTAATTTGTGTTTGTCATTTTTCAGTGTTCTCCGCCGGGTTATCCCTGCAGCCCTCATCACGCCTCAAAAGGAGTCACTACTGGAAGTCCCATCAAAAATAAATTTAAGATAACTAAATGCTGTAGTGGCACATGTCTCTATAAGCCAGGATGGATTGATGCAGTTTGCAAATAAATGATTTATTCTTATTAAGATACTTTTGAATTTATTCTCCAACTGGAGTTTCCAAAAGGGTTTCAAAGCCAAGGGGTCTTGGAAATGCAGGAGAATTGTCAGGGTTCCACCCAAATTTCTGAATTCGGGCTGTACGTCCCTCCCAGCCTGTTTTGAAATTGTCAGACTTATTGATTAGCTAGATAGAAAAGGGATAAAATGACCTGCATCGGGATGTGCCATTGCATGGAATACGATCCAAGGCTCTGAGCGGTCTTTGGACGTGGTGAACGAGGCATGACCAACGCCATAAACCCCAGACTCGTCATTTCTCCAAAATACGGGTTGGTCATATTTCCACCAATTTGCGGAGTTCATTGGATCACGCAAGTCGTCTATTCCCATGAAACCCAGTTTGTAGTCTGGGGTCCAACTTCCAGAGCAGGAATAAATGACAAACACTCTGCCTCGATTATGAAGGATTTGAGGACCTTCTAACAATGCTGCCCCTGTTAAATTCAAATCAAATTTACTTATTTTAAACTTTATTTAACAATCTTTATGAGGTAAAATTGCCATTGCCTTGCTGCTGCCAAGGAAGAGTTGGAGAGTTGAGAAGAATCCGTCCTGTCGCAATTGTCTCAGGATCGTCCATCAAAGCAATGTAAAGATTTTGGGGGAAGCCGGCGTCAATTGTTGGCCACCCTGACCAAATAAAATACAAATTACCATTGCCATATTCAAGAACAGTCCCGTCGATGGCCCAGAAATCTTGGCCGGGTACGATCATTCTTAAATAAAAAAACAAGGGAATGAACGAATGGGATCATTTTCTGGATAGATTTTTGCATAATAATACCTCTTTTCCTGTCCCCAAGCCCCCATGGGATTATTGGGGTCTGATGCTTTAATGACATACATTCTATGGTTGGCATTATCTCCATTGTCCAGTGCAAAGTACATGTAAAAATTTCCTCGTAGATAGAAAATCTCCGGGGCCCACAAGTTTAAGAGGCCTGGAGGCGCAAAGTAGACCTCTGCCCTTTGGGCTTCCCTCCAATTGTGGAGGATTGGAGAGCGATAGAGCGCAATCCCGTTGTTCTCCGACCGCGGCATGTAGTAGAAGCCATCGGTGTGAAGGTAGCAGTATGGGTCCGGCCAGTTGTCATCTTTTATGGGGTTCTGAAACGTCCCACTGATGCTACCGTTCGAAAATGTCCTTCCCTCCACGATGCTTGAACCAAGTCCAAGCAATACGAACAGCTTAAATGCCACCCTCATATCCTATTTGGATGGACAATGGCCAAAAACGGAATGGATGCAAATGAAAGATGCAGACCATACAATAATTTCATATCTATTTAATGAGCGATTGTCATGTCAAATCAATTATTTAGGTAAACACTCATCACAAGATTTAAAGAAGATAAGCAACTATTTTTACATTATCTTAATGTTACCTAATTCCAATAACAGATAAGAAAAGGCTTTGATAAGTTGTCAGTCTCAACCTGCCTCTGTGTCCCTTTCGACAAAGTTTCGTCCACAAAGCGCCCCCAAGTGGCGTGTCTCGTCACTACGCTCAGCTCAGCGATTCATTGAATTTCATTCGAGTTTTTTTTTGTGACAGGAAGGACTGAGAGAGGCGTCTGTTTGGAAAAATCAAAAAGGTCAGCCCCCAACAGGTCAAGGGTCAGGTAAGTATCTTCGAGGGGACAAGGGCAGGGGAAATATCACCAATTTCAAAAAGGGAGAATAAAAGGTAAAGGGACAAATCAAACGGCAGAAAAGCCGGTAGTTAATTGTTGTTGACCTTAATTGTTTTGGTCAGGGTTGGGCACAATGCCGAGTGCTTCTGAGAATGAGAAGGAGAGGAAGGTGAGTGTGGACGAAAACGCGGAGGTCGCCAATAAGGGCATCGAGAAGATGTACAAAATTTATGAGAAATTGAACAGTGCGAAGGATAAGACAATGGTGAGTCATCCAAATATTTATTTCATATTTACACCTGATCACTTTTGTCATTAATTATCCTTTGTGTCAGTTGGAATCTGATTTCAAAGAGTTGTTGGAAGCTGTTAAACGCTCGGATAAAGAGAAACGACTGGCTTCACAATTTATCACTCGATTTTTGGAATTCTTTCCACTTCTTTATGATGATGCCATAAACGCCATGTTGGATCTGTGTGAGGACGACGATGTTGCTGTAAGTGTTTTTATTTAATGATGATTATAGGCGACAGTTAATTAATTACCTTTTTGCAATTACATAGATTCGAAAACAAGTATGTAAGGATTTGGTCACCGTTTGTAAAAAAGTCAATACGTTCGTCCCCAAAATTTCGGATGTTTTTTCTCAACTTTTGCAAACTGATGATACGATGGAACAAAAAGGTTTGGAAAGCTGTCTGGTCAGTTTGTTTCATATTGATTCACAAGGTATTTAAAATTTAATAATCATATTTAACTAAGTATGCTAATTAAATTATATTTTATCTTAGCGGCCGTTGTCGGGATATTTTCACAGATTGCAAACGGTGAAGAAGTAGTTCGAGAACGTTGCTTCAAGTTTTTAAACTCCAAGCTGAAAGAGTTGAGTCCCGAGATTGTCAATAATGATTTTGAAAGATGTCTGCTTTCAGAGGCTCGAAAGTGCGCTTCGGTAAGCTTTAAAACTAATGTTTGCTTAATTTTGGTTTATCAATGGAAATGCTTGAATAATCACTTTTTTTTAAATAGGATCTGAGCGGAGATGATTTTAAACAGCTTCACACACTTCTCATGAAAACCAAAATTATTGAAACTCCAATTGGTCAGCAAACAGTGGTTGATATGATTGGGCAAATGTTGGATATGGAAAAAGACTTTAACCCTTCAGAAGCGGAAAACTTTGATAAGTTAATACTTTGCAGTAAATATTCTTTAACAAGTTTGGCAGCTTTTTCGGTAAGAAAATAAAAAGACACAAGAGACTAAGAATTTCTTAGTAAGAAATATATAACAAGTTTTGTTTTAATTATTTGTTTCAGTCAAAAGTCAATCCAACTGCATTTTTAGTTTACTATTGTACGAAGGTTTTACCAGCCTTGGAAAACATGCCCGAGATAGAAAATGGTGTTAATTTGAAACTTGAAGCCTTAAGAATGATGGCAGATATGGCTTTTCACGTTTCAACTTTGGATTCCAAAGTGGCCAGTAAATGCATAGACCCCGTTTACAAGGCTATTGTTGTAAGTTTGTCTACCTTTAATTTATTTTCTAAAGTTGTCACAGCCAGTAACATAATAACATTTCTTTTTTTAGGATTTGATGCCGCATCCTCCTCTAGAAGATGAAATCAACCCAAAATTCGAATTCAGCCTTATTGAGACACTGTTGTATACATTACACAAACTTGGAAGTTTTTATCCCGATTTTTTCGTAACAGACTCTGATCATTTGAAGGATTTCCGTTCTCGTTTACAATATTTGGCTCGTGGCAGTTCAGCTTATATGAAAAAGTTGAGAGAGGATTTGCAAGGAAAGCGAGGCCCAGAGTTGAGATCAGATGAAAATCGATCAAAGGTAACAAGCAAAAATAATATTACTTACTTGTTTTTTTACTTTAAAAAAAATGTAACTAACCCGAAATAATTTTCTTTTAGATTCAAGCATTAAAGCTAACATCCAACATCAGTGCTGTGGTTAAAGATTTTTTCCACACTCCCCCAAATTACAAAGCCGTTGTGGGTCTTTCCTGGAGACCAGTGCCAAGAGCTTCTTCCCCTCAAAAGAGATCATCTACGGACAATTCTACTGCAGTTATGGCAAAACAACAAGCTCGAGGAGAGAATCGTGCACTGTACCAACCTCCAAGTGGAAAGTTTTCAAATAGAGCAGGAAGTTATGGTAAATCGATTATTAGAATAATGTTTTTATTTACTCATTATTAATTTGTTTATAAATAGCAAATTCATCAAAAGGCAGGGGAAATGGTGGAGGAGGAGGAGGAGGATTTCGAGGAGGACGTCGTGGAGGTGGAGGAAGAGGTGGTCGCTATTAAAAACAAAATATTCCCACCTTGAAAATGCTATAATCTTTTTTTAAAAGCTGAGAACTAATATTATGAATCAATTATTATGAATCTTGTTCGAAAATGTTTAAATTGTCTGTGTTATCAACTTGTTACTTATTTGTTATCTTGTTTTACAATTGCATGTAGGATGTAAGATTGTATCGTGTGGCCTTAGCTTGGAGTTTAAATAGAAAAATTGGTTGTCTGTTACATGAGATTAATTATAAAATGTTTCTAATTACTTGACTACTTTTGTATCGTTCAAGATCTCTAATGTTATGTCCTCAACTCCTCATAGTATTTTTTCCATTGATGATTTGTTAATGACGTAATAGTTAGGATAGTTTATTTAGGATAGGGAGACGATAGTTTTTTAAAGATATTATAAAGATAACGTTAATAATTTAGAAAATCACATCACAAAATTACTACATGCTAAGGAATAGAGTACAAATTGTGGAATTTCACTTGTATTGGGATTGGGAAGGTAAGCAAGGATGTCATACAATACAAGAACTATTAATTAATTATTAACCAACACCAAACAACTTGTAATTTCGGCTGTGTTGTTAAAATACCAATGAAATAAAGAATTTATGCAAGTATCGTTAAAAATATCGTTTATTATTAAAGTTTATTTAATACAAAAAAAAAGGTATTCGTTTATTCGTCATGCTTACATTAAGTAATATTAATTAATAATTAAAACTCAAATTATTATAAACTGTCCACAATGTCACACATTAACTGATCCTGAGTTGCAATATTTGTCTTTGGTCTCACATATCTTCTAGGTTTAGGAATTTCGACGGGGATTGAATATTTGATGTCCTTTAATTCTGCGTCTAATTGTTCTGGTAAATTACCCAAGGCTTGTTTTATAATTTCTACACTCATTTCCAAATGCTTTTGGAACCTTTCACAAGTTTCTAATGTTTGTCTTTTTTGTACTTCCATCATCACACGTAACGTTTCACGAGCCTATAGTTAATAAACAAAGAATAATTAAAACGGGTTATAATATAAACACATAATAAATAAATAAATGGACGCTCTTACTTGATGCGGCCTAAACTCATTGATAAGATGATGCATGTGAATAAAAAGTAGGGAGATGTCATCAATTTTTTCCTGCCTCTTTGGAGAATCTGGACAATGTATCAGGATATCCAACAAGTCCAAAAAGTTTACAAGTACAGAATGATTCATTTTCTTGAGCTCACGACGATGGTCCAAGTTTTGAGGGTACAAACGACGAATCCCCTGACAAAACAAGCAAATAAATGTATTATTGACTTGTCAGCTAAACACTGACGAAAAGTAGACTACCTGACTTTCCAAGGGCCTGATAATGGCGTCATCAGCATGATAAGTTGTGCCAAAGACCATGTATGTTTCGTGTTGTGCTGGGATTGGGGGCGGTCGTGGGACTCTTCCCCGTCTTACATTTTCATCCGAATACAAAGAGACGTAGGCCTGTGGGGGCATGGGCAGCGAACTCTGTGTTATGGGGTCTGAGGGGGGAGGGGGTCCTTGTGACGGATTTAAGGAGGACATGCCGGACATGGACATTGGACTATTCGTCAGGCTGGAACTCATCTAAAAAACAATCAACAAATTTGTATATAAATACAAATTAAACACCAAATAAAAATAATTACCTTGGTCTGTTGTACTATTAAATGTCAGAAATCAATGAAAATTATTATCCTAGTGCTTATCTTAATTATATAAATGTCAGGAATCCATTTAATTGTTAATTTATAAGCAGAGAGGAAAGGTTTATGGTTTTTAGCCGTGGATTTGTGCTGGGGCGTCTTGATCAGCCACTTAACCATCAACAATTTATCATTTTTCCCTATTTTAATCAAAAATAAGGGATTTTCTATTTCAAAAACGATTTTTTAAAACTACAATATTTTTTAAATTGTTGTCTCATTAGAAAAGCCATCAAAAAATTCAAAAAACATTCGCGCTGTGATTTTTATCGCGTCACTTCTTTGTGGCTTTTGCCTTCGCCTGTTCTGTTCGCCATTTTTTCCTCTCTCCCAAATTATTATTAATTGTACTAAAATTGTAAATTGTCCTGCAAAGGGAACAATCATGGCGTCGTACGGTCTGCAAAATCGTAAGTCAAGGTCAAAGGTGAGGTGAATTGACGTTTTTCCTCTTTTTGTGTGTTTTGCAGCCCCTCCGCACGAGGACGAGGAGTACATCAACGCGTTCTACGCAATGTATCTCACGGATTCCGAAGATCGGCCAGACTCCGAGGCCTCTTTGATGGAAGAACTGGAAAGGATTCGACAACTGGAGAAGAGCCTCGTGGGACAACTCAAGGAAGCCGCTGCGCCCGTCAAAGAATCCACAATCTTTGTCAAGGTAGAAATACGTTTGTTTATTTATTTGCTATTTAGACTTGGAGATAGTAATTAATCTCCTTGAAAATTTAATTGCAGAACCGGGAGGAGTTGATTCGGGAAATTTTTAAGAATCCAGAAGATTGTGATGACGTGACTATTTTAGTCCAGAGTTCGGTTAAAAACACTGCAGCGGTGAGGGATGATTTGGCTTCCAAAAAGTATTTTACTGTGCAGGGAGATACGGAAACGGCTGTGGTTAGATCAAAAAAAAAAAAACAATCAATTATTAATGTGCACGATATTTATATATTTCGTTCATTTCCAGCGAATTCAAGGAGTCTACGACATCAAGGAGAGCTTGATGAATGATAAATTTAACTGGATATCCAAACAGCATGGATTTTTCAATGTTACCAGTAATAATGAGAGGTCAATTAGTATTCTCCATCCCGCATTTGCCAACTACATCCATACTTATTACGGGCAAATGTCTTTGAAACTAGCAAATCTACAATTTGCCGTAGATGAGAATGATGAAGAGGGACATTTTAACATCAGCATTCCGAATTTTTTTCGAAAAAGAGAAGACTTGAGACGATTTGATGAAATTATTGGAACATCCTTTGACCCTTTTCGTTTTCTAATTAAGGCTAGTGGAGAAAATGGCGAAAATAATCTTTTGGGCGTGATTTCTTGCATCTCTCGAACTGGGGACGCTATAATTCGACTCGATGACGAACAAGGCCACATTACAATGGGAACTTGTTTTCAAGAAAAGTTTAGGAAAATGAGTAAGAATTTGTTGGCGTATTATCCATCTGAAAATTACGGAAATGTTGAGGAGGATAAATGGAAGAGAGTTTGCGTGACTGGTTACCAGATTTTTCAGTATGGAGTTAGGGACTTTGTCGTAAGGGTTGCCTGCAGATATACACACCAGAAAACTTTGCTGCGAGCTCGGATCTTGGAGGAAGGATTGGAAGGAGCCGATCAGCAAGTAAATAAAATATTCAAGTTTTAAAAGTAAAAAATCTAAATGTCAATTTTTCAGTTTTACTTGGTTCATTTGACGGACCTGGGATTTAGCAGAGTTGTTCATGTACTGGATATAATATCCCCAATGGAAAATAACGCTGCCTTCCCAACGTTTTTTAACTTTATACCTGCGCAGGTAAAATAGTGTGATTTTTTTAGGAATTCCCCTAAAACCTTGTTTGTTTTTAGTGCTTGATTGTACACATTTATGGTTTTAATCAATCAAACCCTGGATATTTCTATCGAGGACTTATTGGACACGAGTTTGTTTCCGGGCTTGAAACACGTGTCCAGGTAATTTCATTTTTGTTTCTACACAATACAAAATTGAACAATTATATTTATAATTTGACAGTTGGTCAGAGCTCCAGCCGAGGCGGAAGTGTTCGCCACTGTCAGCCTGCAACCGTCTGGGATTTTCGGCGAAGGGTTAAGTATGCGACGATATGCTGGAGATGAAGTTGGCGAACCCCCCGTCTTCCCATCTAATCTGGATGCGGACGACGAGGCTGATCCCAACGAGAACCAGAACGTGAACAACATCAATGACAATATTGATAATTGAAGTTGAGATTTGAAAAACAGTGTTTTCTTTGTTTTTTTATTCCTTACAGTATTACATTAGTAATCAGCAGTATTCATTTTTCCCTTTTGATGAACTATTTATTTTTCATTTGATTGTTTCGCTTTTTAAATTTTAATATTAATTTCCCAAGTTCCTTGTGGCCCTTTGGGCAAATTTGTCTCGGTTCTTATAGCTTTTACTTATTTAAACATTACAATATATATATTTGGTAATTACACTCATTGTTAATTCCTTTTTGTTATTACTTTTACAAAATTTTACAAGAATAAACCATGAATTATTATTATTCTTGTCAATTGAAACCGAAATTCTCCAAATAGTTAAAACTACTCATGCTTTAAAAAATCCATGCAAAATTGTGATGCGTGTTGTTGTTGGCTCAACTCATTCCATTATTGTACTCGGCATTGTTGTCTTGCTTTGCCAGCAACATTTCAGTGCGACGGATAAGGTGGAGTCCCCTTCAGCTATTTTCTACCTCCTACAATTCAACAATGTAAGAATGTATAATTCCTCCTTTATTTGTACGAGCCAAGCACAAATCCCGAGATAAGCCTTTATTCCAGATAAGCACATAGCAAAGACAACAATGTGGGGGAAAGGGTGAAAAGTTATAAGTTTGATTGTTGTGCCAACAATTGTGGATGCTCCGTTTGGATCATCTCTCTCTGAATGTTGAAGATCTCTCTCAGTTTAGTTTCAGAGGCTGATTAGGCCACTCAATTGTTGGTTCTAATCAAAACACAAGGAAGTGAACGCAGCTTTTTCCAACAATTACAAACACCAGTTTAATTGTTAAGTTTGCTTATCCCCAGCTAAATTTCAGAGGTGAGTGAGTGAGGTAATTTTATTCAGGCTTATCAAATTTAAACAACAAGTGAGTCAAAGTGTCCGGTCTTGATAAGCTAAACTTGGCTTATCAACATTAACAAATGACAAATTCAAGTTCACTGTTCATTTTGATTTTTTAAAAGAAAATCGACCATTAAACAAGATGCAACAAGTAGTTGTTGAATTTTTCCTCAAATCCTTGAGAGCAATTGCTAATTGTTTCGTTGCATTGTTGTTAGCTAATTAATTATTTGTAGGGCCAGTGATGATTCACAATTATCAATTGTTTGATTTATTTAGATTTGGAAATAATTGAAATCAATTGCCAATTGTTACAATTCATAATTAGAAAGCATAGTCTAGCTTTTAATTGATTTTGGACAAAGGGTAAAACTAATAAAAGGTGTTTAATTGTTGCAGAGACGAGGAGCAATCATCAAACTAAAGAAGACTATAATTGTGAATTTAAAGAGACGTCGTTGGTGGCAGTGTAAAAATGTGACCTTTTGCAGTGATATTTTTTACGAATTTCTGGTTCAAGTGCTAGATTTAACTACAGATTTCCGTTTATGAGATGAAATAATTTGGATAACATTGGATAAGGTATGCAAAATAATTCCACTCTTTTCCTTTAACCCACACCCTGAAACTAATTAAGTCATCGATCTTTGCTTCCTTGCCAATCAATGAAGCGAAAAATTGGTTGAATTTTCATCAAACTTCTAATCGTGTCTTAAAATAATTTATTAAGAGTTAAAGCAATTATAATGAACATTGGAGTCCAACTTTCTTAGTTGTTGAAGAACATTAGTTGCACATGTTGATAATTGTTTGTTAATTTCTGTGTTAATGTTGGACTAATTGTCGTCGTCTGCCAAGACGTCTGTTACTTGTAAATTGAATGCCGTGTAGATTTAAATACTTAATTGTTCCATTAGCAAAAGGCGAGATGGAAATGTTGCTAATAATTTAATTGCATGGATTTTTAGAAACTCCAAGAAAGATTAATAAGTCGCTCCAATTTATTTGACAGTGTTGCACTGCACGTCATTGTTTAAATGCATGAGTCACGTAACATTTATATAAGGTAAAAAAGGATAGATTTTTGCAACAAACTTTCCTTCATCTCCTTCGTCCTTTCGTTTCGCATCATTTGGCACAAATTCCTCTACATAATTTCATTTTGCACTATATCTTTCTTTCCTCTTATGCAATTTCCACATTTGTTGCATTGCATCGCAGTGGAATGTAAATTTAATTATGTTTGATATCCATCATCTCCATTCTTACCATTTCCCTTATCTTACACATTGCCTAATTGCATGCAAGTAACTACGCTGAGGTTGACTTTCAATTTCTTACTAGAAATGTAGAAGAATTTCAGGTTTTTTTAATAAATTGTAATTTCATTCATTAAATTCGTAACATTCTCTGCTTTGTGATAGATTTATTTGGGTTGGTCTGTAAAAAAACGAGTAGTTTATATAAGCAAGGACCGTAAACCACACCCATCTCAACCAGCCACCCACATCCCTAATCCCCTCTTCCCAAAGCATTAATTAACGAGGGATGGAAGAAAGCAAAAGTTTTAGTTTTGGGCTCAATTTGGTCATCATTCAGATTTCAGATTCAGCAGAAGAATTTTGATTGGAAAAAGAATTTATTGGTTTAAGTTGAAGCTTAAACTTAATTGAAAACAAATAGTGTACTTATATGTTGAGGAATGAAGAAGAGCTGGAAATATTCAAGTTTAAAGGTACATAATAAAAGGTGATTTATATTATTGTCCAACTAAATTCCACCAAAGAAAGAAAGAAGCAAAGGATTTAAATTGAAATGACGCTGACTTTGGAGTGAGCAAAAACTGGAATTTTTTAATTCCAGTCAACGCTCCACTCTCTTCAGCTAGGATCCCAATAAACAGGTATTTCCCTATGCCCTTGCTCTCCAGCACTCATTTCAATCTAGAAATATTTCTACAGCGAATTAATTAAATTTTATCAACTTTTGAAAATATTTGCAAAATCGTAGATAAAGTTTGCAAACGCATGTTACAAGCGAGGCGTAAGCTGTAGAGGATTTTATTTTATAGCTTTATTAATGCAAACAGGTTTTTATATTTATGCAAATTTTCCTTTGTCTCTCTTTTAAATTTGTTTTTAGTAATGAATGAATGATCATCAAAATCAACTCACAACTACATTAATTCAACTGAGAATTTAAATTAACAAAACAAAAAGTGTTGTTTTCTCTTGCTGCATCTTTCATTTGTCATCTCCTTTGTTAGTTAGCAGAGTTCAGAGTTCATTTAATTCCTTGTCGTAATTAAAATACTTTTTTACAATTTTACATTCCTTGCAAGTAACAACTATCTATGTTGATGTGAGACGCAAAAGTAAATAAGTGTGATATAAATTCATTTGTTTTTTATATTAAGCCAGACGTAATAATAATAACAATTAAGCCAGTCTCTTTCTGCAGTTAGTTGTAATAATTTTTTATAAGTTGATGACACAGTTTGAAATTTTGCAAAATTTCAAATTCTTTTAGCAGAGTGATGATTATAAAATCAATACTTTCTTGAGCAGTTCATTAGCGTCACAATAATACAATAGAATGCCGAATAACAAATGTGGAATGGGATGCAATCAAATAAATCCACACAATTTAGGCAGTTAAGCTTAATTTCACGACTCATTTAGCTCATTTTGATGATTGCAAAATGGAATTTATGATTTATATGCAGAATTTAAATTCATTATGACGCCATGCCGTTCATTTGATTGCGGTGGTTATGATTATGAACATTGGATTTGAATTTATTTAGAATGCAAAACAAAATGAATTAATGGTCTGACAAAAAGGGGGGCATTCATAAGGCTAGATTAACGCAAATTTTAACGAGTAGTAGCTGCAGCAATTTACGAAGGGCGTCATATTTGATATCATAGATATTATGTATAGCATGTATATCATATGAAAGGTATTTATTTCAGTTCTTGTTCACTAGTTAGTTGGATAGATTATTATTAAGTTTTTTATAATCCATTTATTTGTTGGTGACCTTGGAGGATGTGGTCGTAGAAAAAGCTGCATCCCATTCATTATTGCCAACCTGTAATTTAATTCCTTCAGCGGAATAAATTTAGTGTGTAACAATGCACAAATAATTTGTTTTTAACCAATCCAATGAAATTGAGTATGTGGCAAGTTGGGAGCAAAGGAAAAGGCAAAAAATGGCAAACAAATTGGCAAAAGTTTGGTAGTTGAATGTAATTTTTAAATGTAGGAGTAGGATTAATTTAAATGTTTACGGCTGGTTGCAATTTGCTCTGTAAGATAAGCTAACATGTGGTTATCAGTGTTCCAATCTACGATTCTTCTTATTAAGGCATCTTCTTCTTCTTCAGTCTGCTGCTCATCCTTCATTTCCTTTTTGTTATGTCATCCCCATCTTAACAAGGAAGTTTAGATATTAAAGCCATCTTTTATTATCAAATTCAATACAAAGGAATAATGATGTGATGTGATATGACGCGTAAATTTTTGGACTTATGTTCTTGCAGATAGCAAATATGAGATGCGAAGGCTGCATAAAACGCTACGTACGTTGGTGTCATTGCCATTTAGTGTAAAATGTCATTCTATTTCATTGCCACTTAAACTCAAAAGTCAAGTGTGTCCTTTATTCTTTTACTACATGCCAATTTCTGCAATTTCTTTTATTTCGAGTGGTCATGTTACATAAGCTTGAATTTCTTTGCTGTAAATTTAATAGTGGTATCATATACGTGTCTTGCCCTTTCTTGTATTTTATTTACAAGCCTCAGTGGTTTTGAATTTGAATCAAATAAAAAAAGAAATGGCCACAAAATACTAAAATGGAGCAAAATCTTAACCACCTGATAACTGCATAATCACAATCAATTTTTGCATACATGCACAAGCATGTAAATGTAAAGGAATATGAAATGCGATCCCTTCAAATTTGAAAAGAGAGTTAAATTGATATTTCAAAAAGCCAAGTGGCTATATGAGTTTTGGAAGGAGTGAGCATTGTTGGTAGGATATATAGACAGGTGTATTTAAATTGTTTTTTTTTGTGATTGTCCTGTGATTGTGTGATGGGTGGGAGTTTGTGTTGTGTTGGGAGGTGTGGTCCTTGGAATACTCTACAATTCACGTCATGTCATTGTCCAGCAAAGGCTTTGAACTGTGACGTGATTTAATATTGGCCCTTCCTTGGAAAATGATGCAACACAATGAAAACTAAGTGGCCCTTTGTCCTGCTTAATAGTTAGCAACCAACCCCATTTCAGTTTTATTCTTTCTTTGGAAACTCGAAAGGTTGAGGCTTCAGTTCCACACTTTCTTTAGAATTAGTTCCATCAAAGAAAAAGTGTTTATACACAAAGTTTTTTTTCCTTTAATTAATAACTTGGCTTAAAATTTAATTTCAGCTTTGAGCATCTTAATCCAAACCTTTGGTTGAAATATGAGAGCTTAGCTTTAATAAATAATATATAGCTGTCATTGTTTTGGTTGCAAAGAAAGGATTTATTTCTTTTAAATCAAATAGATATTAATTACATGCTTTACTTTCAATGTTGTGACAACATTTTAAAAAGTAGCAGGGATTAATTAGCCATTACTCTTTTCTAATCCCCACTTTTTATTATTATTTAACTTGTTTCCGCAATGAATTTTAGGCAATGACAATTTGTTATTTTTGTCATGTCCCATTGTCAGTTTTACAACCCAAAATGCCAACAAAACTACCGACAATGAAGCAACAATTTAAAAATCCTCTCTTTCCATTTCGCCAACTTTCTGCATTGCTTGAGCCAACTAAAAATTTGCAGAGGAAATTATACGCAATTACAATCAAGTTAACATTCAACAAATACCGAACGGGCAAAGTGATGAGAATTTACAATTCTATAATTGTTAAGATTAGTACAGAGATTATTTATTTTATTTTATTCCAAGGATATTTCAACATTCGAAAGATTGAGCTTTTTTTGCTAATTTTTGAAAATTTACGAGGTATCTAAGCTGATTATAAACATTAGACCGGATCCTCTTCAAATGAGTTTCCGTTCCCAGATAAAATTGGAATAGTTCTCACGTAAATATGTAATCAGAGTTGGATTGTTGCTCGGTCCCAATTATTCATCTGCATTACTCTCCCGTCTTAAGTAAACCATGTCAAGTAAATACATATAAAGCTTGATTTAGTTTAGATAATTAAAGGCTTTTACTAGCTGATAATAATGGACTAATTGATTAGCTTCCATTGCATAATAATAAATAACATCTCAATTTATTAGCTAATGCAAATAAAAAATAAACACATAAAATGAAATATATATAGCAACTTGGGTAAATAGTGCAATTAAAATCTTGAAATAAAGATTGACAATTGGTTTGGAGGAAGTTTTGGAGCCTCCAGAGATGTTGGAAAAATTGCAAAAAATCATAATAAAATCCAAATCCTTATTTCTCTCTCTTTCTATATTCCAAATAAATAAAAGCTGCAGGATATTAATATATTTTATTATGTATCGGATTGCATTGTCATTTTGCACGCTGAGTTTAGTTCATTTTATTGTCATTTCATTTCGCAACTTGAGCGTATGCGTGTGTTGTGGTTTAGTTTGATTCTTTTGCCCTACAATAATAATGAATTGATTTGATTCTGTAATTGTTTGATGTGGATTGCATTGTCCTGTTCTTCACCACCGCATGCTGAGACTCCCAAATGGAATTGTTTTCAAAATGTCTCTCTCCCCATCACCTTTGTTTATAAATAGGGATAAAATAATGACCCGGACCTTGTTAGGTCAGATTACGCTCACAAACTTTATGGGACTGCTAAAAAACTATTACTCACTAAAAATACATATGATTTCATTTTCCTTCAAAGAATTAGTTTTATAGCAATAGTAGTAGATTTAGACTTTCCATCCCAAGATATTTTTAGTAACTTGTTAAATTAGATTTTACTACAATCTCTGTGTATTTGTTTTGGGCCGAGTTAATTTTTTAACTGACTGTAAAATCCATGTTTGTTTAAGTAGAGACAGGGAAGAGTTGTGAGTGATGATATCAACATCTGAAATCCATGTTGGCACTTCCTGTTTTAGAAATTGACTCTGCTTGCAACTTGCAGCCGGAGTAAATACCAAGACTTTTAAAACTCTGAATAAATTTAGGCTTCATTTCTTATCCCTTTTTAACATGCGTATCGGCGTGAGATAATTTCTTTCTTGACATTTATTCCCCTCCAGCGTAGATAGGACATGGTCTCATTGTCATTTCACAATTTATCATTTCCATCCAAGTTGGAAGTGGATGAAAATGTAGAAGAATTTTATTTTATGTATGCTGCAAGTTGTAATTCCTGGGATTAAGAGTGTGATACATAGTCATCACATTGTAATGCGATGTGATTATGTGATATTCTGATATTACCTCCGGCCATTTCTCTTCAATTTAATACTTGAGAGATCATGGAGAGCTACGTTCTCTCAACGACCCAAACCACGTTTAGCTCCTAATTGCTAATTATCCCATCACGAATATACAGCGACACTCACTCAGGGAAAATTGTTTGCATAACAACCTGCCATAGCTCGCAGTTATTTAGTTTGAGGAAAATCCAAGATATTATTATTATCATTAACCAAAAAGAGTGTTCATCAATTCTTACAAAGACTTGTAAGCTTCATAAGAAAAGTGAATGATACTCTTCCAAAAAACATAATAATTTTTTTCCATGCATCATTAAAAGCAACAATTTTAGAGGGTGTCAGTACACAAGCTACTTTTTAACACACTCTTTTTTTTAGTATTGTTTAATTTCATTGACGCTATTCCACATTCCACCTCTGCCGTTAGTTCTATTCAAATGCAAATTTTTCTCCTTGCCTTAAAAACATTCTCTCTTTTCTTTGTGAGGTGACCCGTGTGATAACCTTGATTTATACACACTACTACCTAATAATAATGATGGATAGAAGGTGATGATGATTTATTTTCAATTTTATTCCAGATGGACGGCAATAAAGTCCAAGCTCTACGCCAACAATTTGAGCGAGAACGAAATTCGGCAGCTTTAAATCCTACTGCCTCATCGCAAAATAAATATCCGACCTCCATTCTAAAAAATAGCAAATCTCCTTCAGAAGATAGCCGAAGAAATGGGATCTATCTGCCCAATATCTCGACAACAGCTCTCAAAAGAAGGCCCATGGTTTTAGATCTCCATCAAGTTTGTGAGGGAGAAGTTGATGAGGAGGAAGATGAAGAAGAAGGTCACATGGAAGATGAGCTAAGCATTTCTTCCAGTTCCGGAACAAACAGTTCTCTAACATGCGTAAATAATTCAAAGGAAGAGGCCGAAAATGAGGATCAAGCACACACGCCAACTTCCAGTGGCTCCGGATCTAGTTCTGGCTACGGGAAAGTTAAGAGAAGTAATGCATTCAGGGCAAGTAAAGACAATCCAAATGATACCACAAGTACCACTTCCATAAGCACGATGACTCCCAATCCTTCTTCCAAAATTGTATTGGAACGTGTAAAGTCACTGGACACGTCGTCGTCAAAAACTTCGACATTCAAGCCGACAGCAGAGAGAACGTCAAGTCTGCGCCAGAGTCAACCAAAAGTTAACGTAGTTACGCCATATCAAGTATCTGATATTTACACCCAGAGAAACGAGAGCATTAACAATAATAATAATAACAACAACAACAACAATGCTTCTTCCAAGACCTCATCTGAGGCTGAATACGCAATTCCCCTTCCAGTAATTTCTCGACATGACAAGACCGGCCATTTACTTGTTCCTAACAAGCAGCCAATTTCCCCACCAAAGATTCCCCCACCACCAGAAACATCCCCACCTTCCATCGTGGGCCTCCCACTCAAAGGGCTTGATCCCACATATTCCTATTTAACACAGCAAAGTAGAAGAGAGCCCAGTCCAATAAATAAATCCTCTCCTTCTCCTTATCAGGTCGCACCCCCTGAGAAGCCCCCTCGCACATTTCTCTACGACATTTTAACAGACCGAAACAAAAAGGGTCCACCAACTAATAATAACAATAGTACTAATAATAGCAATAAAATTCCTCCGGAGCCTTCAAAATTAATGGTGTCACAACAACCGCAGCAATTTAGCAATATTCCAAAAGATGCAACAAATGTCAATGCAAAGCGAACGCAGTACTCATCCTCTTCTTCTTCTTCCACGTTGACATCAGCCTCAGCAAATTACCGACCACTTCAACCCCGCCCCCCAGCCACTGCCCTCCGCAATATCTCATCCACGGCCACTGTTAGGCAAACCAACTCCAAACTTGCTCAATTTAAGCCTTCCTCGACGGCCGTCACTCCCCCAACTGTCCCCTATCACCACCCTCCCTTAGTAAGGTCAAAAACAGAGTCTCAACTCATCGTGAAAAAGGGCTGGGAGAATAACTATGAGTATGATTATGGCTACAAAGCAATGATTAATGCAGCTGCAAATAAAAAACAAAATCAAGGGACCATTCAACCCACAAAATTTCGCGGAATACTCCCAAAGCAAATTAGTTACACGTACGAGTCAAAAATGCCACAGGGTTCGGGGACGCAAAATTTGCAAGGCCAGAAGCCAAAGAGTACTTCAACAAACAATCTACTTTCCTACAACAAAGTGAACATGAGACTTTATCCTTATCAACATGACCACGGACTGCCCACAGTTCCCCCCAACGCCACTACAACATACTCGGAACAAGGGCGGAGGAATTATCCAGTTTCCTATATTCCCCCAGAGGACATGGGAAAGCCACTGAGCGTCGTTTTTCAAGCCAAATTCCCCTCCCCCCGAAGTGGTGTGAATGAGTCTTTAAGTGAGCGTTCCAAGTCTGAGTGGGCCCTCAACCAGCCGTCGTCCAATGGTGGGGTCAATTTAAACCTAAACCAAATATCACCTCGAGCAGGGATAATAATGAATAGACGAAACACTTTGAGTGGACATGCGAGTTTAGATTCTAACAATTCCTCTGGGAGTAGTGCCAATGCAAATGCAAGCAGCATGAGAGCCACTCCCACAGGACCAACTGCTAGTGCAAAAAAGCAGGGACATGGGATACAACAATCCGTAAGTACCATCACTTGTCAATTTATTAAAAGTTTAGTAGCATTCCATTAAAAACGCATTATATAAGTAAACACTTGCAACTTACAAAGCGATTTATTTAGAATCTAAATTTTAGATACTAAAAAAATGATATTAAAAAAGTCTGTGAGCCCTTTAATTTAAATTTTGAATTATGGCCGACTTAAATTTCTTTTTTGTCGGTAACTTTTAAGGAAAAGGATTTTATAATGATATTACTGTTATGTAGTGTGGCCATGACCAACACAACCAACAAGAGAATCAATTTGCATAGATGTAAATTAAAAGATCTCAAATATTACAAATAACAGATCATCCATTTTTATAGTTCATTCATGGCGAGAACAAGTTTTCTGCATTATTTTACTTTGAACACGTTACGGTCTCTTCATGTTTAATTATTACTTGATTTTTCCAAATATTTTATAGATTTTTGCCCAGTTTTTTTGCATACTTCTTCATCAAAATGTATGCCATGCTCATTTTTGAAATGGATGATATGTTAAAAATGATGTTGTGTCTCAATTTGCGGTGTTACACTCTCACAGACACAGACATGTGTGGTTTTTTGACTTTTTCTTATTTTCATAATTTAGTTTCTTTGTTTTTGCTCCCATTGTAAAGATACGTTACATTATCAAAGTTTTTGGTTGGCTAAATTTGGGGCGCAGAATTGAGACTGCGGTCCCTGTGGTCGCCATCATGGCGTGACATTTTTAATTTAATTTAATATTTTATTTAAGTAAGCAAAGCCAAACCAGAACTAAATAAATTAGTTCATCAAATTTGAGCCAAACGTTCAAATTGTAGAAAACAAAGTTTTTTTCGTTGGTTTTGCTATGTGGTTTCTGACTGATTTCTGACTGAGTTAGAACAATTAGGAAGGGAAACAAAAACAGGGGGAATAAATATGGCAAAAAATCATGCCAGGCCATGCCACAGATTTCTGCCTGATCTTTTTTACCACCCGGAAGGAATGTAAGCAAGTAAGGGATCGGGCCGAGAAAGCAAAGCACAATTTATTTATTTTATTAAGTCGCGAGAACTATATGCATTGAAATTAAACCAAGTCAGGCATTATCCATTTTTATTCATTGTAGCCCATTCTAGTCAAGATTTGAAAGGAACAACTAAACTGAGATTTCTCAGACTGTCGCATCCATCCCAAGAGGTAATTGGACCATGATGCAAAATAATGCTCTTTTGATAATTGGTTACGACAAAAGATGCTTTAGTTTCAATTAGTCATGTAGTTTTGTTAAATTGCATTGTCTTGTTGGGTTTTTAGGAAAAAGTGTGTTTTACAACCGAAGAGTCAAGTTTGAAGTTCAAGGTTTTGAATTTGATTTGCTGGTAGTTGTTAATTAGTGGAAAGAGGAAGTTGGTCGTGTGGGTGGGGCAGTGACAATCAGCAGATATTTTATGAATGATTCATTATCCCTTTGTCGTGTCGCCACTTTGCGAGTCTAAAGAATGGTCAGGTGGTAATTATTCTTTATGAATCACTCCATTGTTTTTAACACTACAACCAATATTTATGGGAAATAAATTGTACATTTACTTATTTATTATAGCTGCATTGTATTTCATTGGATGGCAATGAAATTTAATTTTCAGGGCTGTGGAGGAAATAATAAGCAATAAAGTTTGGTATTAAGTGTGAAAAGAATTTGTTAAATTTGTAATCCTCTAATCTGTCATAACATAATGAGGACCGCACCTCAGCCACTTGGCCAACTGCAGGATTAACGATATTGACATAACTGTTCATTCTGCTACATTTTATCATTAGGCTTAAAGGAGATCCTTCATCAATTACGAAAGCCACTTAATTATATGGAGCAAGTGATGAGAAATATTTGAAATATGCAGCAGAGGATGATGATGATCAATCAGTTCCAATAAATTTGTGTGGCCATATATAGGAGAAGGACTGCTTGGTTTAATATTTGCATGTTAATTGAAATTCTAAAAAAAATCAGGAGGAGCTAGCCTCTGCATGATTGCGTGCAGACATTTTTATAACAAAGAAAATATGCCAGGAGTTTTTAAAAATGTAAAATCAATTGGGAATATATTTAAGCTGTGGTCATCAGACAGATGTCATAGGTTGTGACACATCACTTTGATATATACCGCTAAATTCTGACCATTCATATTTATTTATGCGTTTTTGAGTTGACATGTACTAACTAATGCAGTGAATGTGATGCAATTTTATTTTAGCCTTTGAAAAGAGGCTAATGAATGTAACTGTGCTGTTACTTCGTATCAATTTAATGCAACAACTGCATTTTTATGTGCTCGTAAATAAATTCTTGCGCATCCTTATTTATTTATGTATGTTGCCGTATTTATTTGTGTTGGTAATTTATTGTACAAGAAGAACGAGGTGAAAGAATAATGATGTTGCCCATTTCCAGGCATAAGTAGAAGCTAATTTTTGGAACACACGTTTCGTGTACATTTGCATGAAATTGATGCTAAAGCGTGGAAAGAATGATTGAGATGTTAATTGGAAGTAGAGCGAGTAGAGGATCTCTTGGATTGATTCAACTCTTGAGGACATAATTCTTTGGTTACAGTTATTTATAATTTTTGTGTGAGACGATGGCAGTTGTGATAAAGTTGGCCTGTAACAAAGGAGGATGTTTAGCCACCGTGGTTGCGTTGCAGTGACTGCAGCAAAGCCAAATAATCCTCACTTTAGCATATTCAGAAAAGGGATTAAAGCACAGCCGCAGGTAACTACATAAAAGATTTCAAAGAAAAAAACAAAGTGATAAAAATGTTACTTTTTTATTTTATTTTTATGGTCGGCAATAAATTGTTGTCCGTTTGCATTTAGAATTTGAAAATTATTCGGTTGAATTGAGTTTGTTTTGTTTTCTGTCATTTTTGGTAATGGCTTCGTTTGGTTTTTGGTAAAGAGAGGAAATGACAACTTTGGCTTTGGTAATAGTGCGATAATTTTTTTTTACAGCTTTCTTAAATTTGCGAGTTTAAGGTAGGACACATGCAAGCAAACATTCCATAAATTAAGGAGCGTCGTCACAAGAAAGAAAATTCACAAACAAATTTTTGCAACAGTTTAAATTGTGCTTTGATGTGGGAAATTGCAATAGTTTTTTACAAATTTGCCTAGCAGCCAAATAGTTGGGAATAAGAGAGATGAGATGGATGACTGACTACTATACTTTCTTCAGTATGGAACGTGTCTTGTCAAAGTTGCAATTAATCAAATTCTAAATATTTCACAAGCACTTTTCAGTTCACTTTTCATTTTGCTCCCAGCTAAAATGTGTCTAAACATTGTGAATGATTATAGACACTCACAAAACAAAAGAAAGTAAAATGTTTCCTGCTGCCTCCATTCATTTTGGGATGATTAAATTCATGTTGTTAGAGTAAAAGTGTTAATTTTAAGTTTAAAGTCATCCTGTCTAGCTCTAATTCTCAATGAGTTGCAAAGATTCCTACCAATTTATCCCCCGTCACTCAACAAAGCCAATTTAGGTAGAAGAATATTTTTTCTTGGCAAATTGCAAAAAAGTTGCTACTTTTTAGCTTCCAAATCCAAACTGGGCGTCATGTAGATAGTTACTCACCGAGGAGGGAAAATATATATCTAATTTAAGGGTTTGCTTCAAGAAAAATGGAACAGTGAGTGCTAGCAGTATTTAATGGTCAGTTTTTGCTGAAAGTAGAACAAGTTTTAAATTACCTAAATAAATTTCAGCCAACAACTCATTAGTTAAAGATGTCATTTTTTCTCTATATATATCATTATTAAATTAGTATTTAAGCAAAATTAGCGTCATGGTTTTGGCTTCACTAATATAATGGAAGGGAGAAGGAGGCTCCTTGTTGGGTCCATAAACAATTTATCTATTTGGGAATAATTTCACTCCATTTACAAGATGTGAAGGTGCGAATTTTTTATTTTGCATAGCTCCGATTTATTTTATTAACGGTGTTGGGATAGTGCACAAAAGTGTATTAATGAGATGTCTAAAAATGGAGAAGAAAGTTATTTATGACATTTGTTGGCTTGCACATTGTGAATTGCTTTGCTGCGGTGTGATAATGTATTTTTTTAAAATTATTTATTTGAATTTGCCTAAAGCAACATGAATTATGCATTCATTTGGCATTCATCTTAAGTTAATGGAATTCTTGAACTGACTGAAAACGTTTATGACTATTGTGACTGGAGTTTGGATTACTTTGGATTAAGCCTGTTGACTGTTGATCCCAAGTTAAATATTCCTTTAATTTATTAACTGTTTGTGGACCAAGAATGTTGGATGTGTAGTAAAGTAGCAGAACGAGTGCAGTGATCTGGTAATGACATTGGATTGCGAATTCTTTCTCAAGTTGAATGAAAGAAAACATTTCTTTGGTTTGGTTGACCACATAATTTTTGAGCCTGACGAATCAAACAAAGGTGATAATGACTAATGACAAGACAAGACACATTCAAAAACAAGGCGAGTATAAAATGAGAAAGTTGGCAGTTTAAACTAAACCACATGAAATTAAAAATCTCATAAAATATATGCTCCTAATATGCTCCATTAGTTCTTTACAATACAAGCTGCGGTTTGGGTTTGCTATAAAATAAAATATATAAAGTTGCCAGTCGAGATGCAGTTTGATTTTTTATTTGAATACAATAAACGAGAGTGACCTCATTTATTTACCTATCTGAGCTTGAGCTTGGACTTGAATCTCTTAATTTGCATCTCCCCCCATTATTATTATTATTATTATTTTGACTAAATTTCTAAAACCAATCAGTAGTTTAGTAGACTTATCCTTATCGAAAGTTTGGGGCTGATCAATATCTCAAAGTCGTGATTTATTTATCCCCTTTTATTATTTTATATGGGGAACTTGTCACGTTGGCTTGGCATAACAATCATTAACAAATAAGTGTCTGCTATTTTGTCTCGTCTCGTGTTTTATGCTGTAAATGCTCTTTATTAAGAATTTTGCTGCTGCGTCATATCTAGCCAACTTTATAAACCTTTAGTAACTTGAGCAATTTGTTTTAAAGTCTTAAACGATTATAGATCTAGATAAAAGTAAAGTTTTAAAAATCACTTCGTGGCTTGTCTACTTTCACTATCGACTAACTTGAGGCATTAAATTGTTACAATGTGTAGTTGGCAAATAGTAAAATTGGTTTGGTTTTGGTTCATCAATCTTGGTGCTTGAGAGTTGATCTGATGTTAATAGTTTTCTTCATATTGTCGCATTTTATTTTTGGGGGATGGGATTTTATCTTTGCAGAGGACAAAGAAAAGAAACAAACTTTCCAAGCCAGGAATAAATTTGCAAATTGAATTTTATTTGCCCGTTCATTGCAGCCATTGTAGGTAATATCAATTTCTAAAGGATCAATTTGTATTTTCTACCTATTCATTGAGTTTAATGAAGTTGATTGAGCGTGACGTTGTGTTGTGTTATAAGGAGTGACATGACAGATGAATGAGCGAATTTTTGGTTTCCTTAGATTAAAAAATACTTTCGTTTTTTTTATCTCCAAACTTCCTTTTGGCTAATTCAAGTTCGCAGCCACCAAAGGAACGACCCCAAACAGCAGACAAATCATTTTATTGAGCAAAGAAACTATTTGCAATTTTTATGGATCTGCGAGCGTTTGATTCTTTTGTAATCATAATAATAGCCGTTATACATTTTATTATTATTATATCTTTAATCTTTTCTTCGTGTGAAGTCTTGAATTAAATTGCAAGCGGTACATTACATAATAATAACAAGTTTTATAAAAATGTCACCAATTTGTTCCCATTTAATTCACGCCACGTTGAAAGATTTATTATTTGTACAAAAAGTTTAGAGGACAATTTCGTTCTCCTGCTGCTGCCAATAAATGAATTAATGACATAAATGACACCGCAATTTCTACTTTAGGCCATAAAAATAACCAAATAACCACACCACCTGGTTAGTTCGTAAAAAGCTATTTCCGGTTTTTGGTTGATTTTGATTTTTATCGCTCATATTTACACAAGCCATTTAACGGGAGTTTGTGTAGAATATGAGAACGGGATCTGCTAAATTTAGCTTCGTCTTGCCATAATAATATTTATCTGCTTGCGTTTTGGTTTTTTCATCGTTTCCTCAGTGGAAATTGTTGTTTACACTCATTTCAATAACTATATGTGCTGATGTATGATGTCGTAATTTTCTTTTAATTGCACAATTGCTAATCAAACATTGATTAAGAGGCTTGGATTTGTATTCATGATGGATGACGAGTCTTCTTCATAAACATAAATTAAATCTCGTTAATCTTTCCCATTGAAATTTCCGGATTATTTTTATCTCGTGATGATTGAACTCAAGAGTTGAGTTGACATGACTTGACTCCTAATGACAAATAATTTCCTTTTTACCTTTAGTATTATTTCTTTACTCATTTTATGTTGATGTATTAAACAAATAAACAGTTTGCAAATCAGCAATTTAAATTTCTTTATGTTAAGGGACATAAAAATTTAGCATCCAAAAAAACTTTTACACAGATGAGAGATTTAAATATTTATGAATTAATAGTTTTGGTTATTTATCCATCTTGTAGTAAATCAAATCAGCAACCTTTTGTCTGTTATAGCTAACTAACAAGCAATTAAAATTCACAACGATTCAAGTTTTTCTTGTACATGTTAACAAGTAGATTGTCAAGCTATTAAATTATGGGTGAAATAATTGGCAAATTTATAATTATTTTTTGTAGATACAAAATTTGGTGAATCAACTATTCAATTCCTCATCATCGTCTTCAACAACAATGAAGGATGGTCATCACACCCATACCACAGGGTCAAGCACAGACTCGGGGATTCAATTGGGTTCAGAAAGCTTGTCCTCTTGCGACACCCCTACGACTGACGACACCGGGGACTCGGATTGTGAAAATGATGGAGAAACTTGTAATAATGCACGACAGGTGAGATTTTTTGTTGATTTAGATTAAATTTATCTGATATATCGAATACTATTCTAAGCTTATTTTATTGTTTAATTGCCTTTCCACAGGTTGTAGAAGCGAGAAAAGGTTATGTTCGTCGAGTGTCGAGCATAAGGGTCCAAGAATTAGGAGCCTCAATCAACCGTTTAATTCAAAGTTCAAAAAAGAGTTCAGAGCCTTTGTTTGAGTGTCTGCTTGTCGTGGGGCTCAATCGAGATCCTTATTCTGGAGTCTATCATTCCTACATTAGGGACAAGTTCCCACCAAATGTAAGTCGTTGAATTGAATTGTTAAGCGGATTACTATTATTTTTTCACCAAGTTACTTGAACCTCAAATGACAGACATATCAGAAAATCAAATCAATGATCAATGAGTGAATGACTTGGTTTAGTTAAATTCCTGTTGTTCAACTCAAAATGTAGTAGAAGTGTAGAAGATCAAATAATTCTTTCTTCAAGTTTCTTGTGTCATGCATGTCACAGACATTTATGTTGTGTGAATTGAACCAAACTTTTTCTTATCATATTTCAATTCCGTGTAATTTTTTGGGTGAATGAACAATGTTATAATTTAGGTTGAGAAGATGGATTTAAAAACTTTTTTATGAATTAATATTTTCAGACAAAGCTTCCTTCGGGCGTGGAACAATTTTGTTTTCCAGACTCCCTCGAGTGGCCTTGTCACGAAGGGCCGTCTTCTCAGTTTTACACATTAGCCATAACAGACCAAAGGGGATCCAGGAAGTTTGGGTGCTGTTATAGAATTCTTCCTGAAGGGGCCAATATTTGCATCCCAATAACTTATTGTATCGTCAGTTCTCATAGAGCCATAGGATTTTATCGAGAGGTGCGTCTTTGGATGATATATATATTTTAGTAACATCTATAAATAATCATGCGAATTGATTTATTAGGTTTTACGTGAAATAACACAACGACATGGCTACTCGGAGTATCAAAAACGATTTTGGATGGAAGAATTGTACAAAAAACAATTTCCTCTAACTGGTGGAAATATATCGGTATCAGAACCGGCTGTGGAAGACTTGTACAATACATCTCAAACATACGGACACGTGCATAATCACCACGGGCTTATTAATTTTAGTCTTAACCCTACTAAAACTGTAACAATTAAGAGGAGAGCGGATAGTAGGCTAGATGAGACGGATTTGGTAACGTTACTCACAACCTGCGACTTGGCAATCGTCATAAAAATATTTGGATCTTTACTATTGGAGAGGAAGGTCGTCCTGATAAGTAGAGCTTTGGGGTAAGATTGTAGTAATATTTAAAAAAAAAAAAATAAATAAATAAAATAAAAATAATTGTTTATGTATTTCAAAATGTGATATTTTTTCAGGACATTGTCCCTATGTGTGGAAGCTTTAGAATCAATGTTGTATCCATTTAGTTGGCAGCATACGTTTGTGCCAATTCTACCACTCAATATGACTGACGTTCTAGATGCTCCTGCTCCATTTTTAATTGGAGTTTTGAAAAGTGCTTCAACGCCTTGGGATAAGACTTTAGATGAGGTACTTAATACTGTTCTAAAATTTCAAATTATTTACCAATGCAATGCTTTCAATTATTTATTTTAAATGCTTAATGTTATTTCAGGGTGTTGTGGTTGACTTGGATCAAAACAAAATTATCAGTTGTGTGGGAGATGAAGGGACAATTCTGCCAAAAAGAATTCATCGCAAGCTACGAGATGCTTTACAACTTGTTCTTAATCTAGCTGATCAAAAGGAATCGACTAAAAACGTACTTATTAGCGAATGCTTTATTCGAATGTTTGTTGAGACTATGGGACACCATGCCCAGCACGTTGTGATTCAACAAGATGGAAAGAAGATCTTTGAGGTATGAAACAACCGGGGTTCAAATATTAATATGTATTATGAGTGATTATTATTCATTTAATTGTTATTGTTTTTTGTAGAGGGAATCATTTGTAAAGTCATCAGATTCAAAAGCGATTCAAAATTTTCTAGAGTGGTTCTCAGAAACGTCCATGTTTCACGAGTTTACTCAATTAAAGCTCAAAGATAGTCTACAACATGGTAAGAAATAGCCTTGTTTCATCTCAAATAATATTTTTTATCTAACTTTGTGTTGAAAATTTAGGACTTTTTGAGCAAAGAGTAATGGAATTGTTTGGTCAGAATCAATCTCAAAACGCTTCTAACAGCACACCTTTTAAGAATGCAAAAAATTTCATGAAAACTCGCCCATTCGGAAATTGGTTGAAGGACGCTTTCATCAAGTAATAATGATTACACAGTTCAACAGTTGCCAAATCAATCATTTTATGTCCAAGTATAGTAATTCTCTCTTCCTAAAGTCTGTATTAGTTGAATATTTTGTGTTCAGTATCACAAAGTATCCTAAAAAAAATTTTGTTCAATGTTAATTACCCGGTAATGGGGGTCGGTAAAAGTACAAAGTGTTTACATGAATAATCTGAAACTATATACAATCAAATAAACAAATAATGGCAACTACCTACCTACATATATGCAATTTAAATAGTTTAATATTATTATTATTATTATTTGAAATATAGTTCAAGTGCAGCAACTTTTGTATTCTTGATCATCTATTTACAAACCGTTGTTTTTGTTAGTAAACTTCCGTTCCGTATTTTTATATAAAAATAATTTTATACTGTTTGATTGAATTACTCCCAATCGAATCTCGTGTCTTGATGGAAACCCTGTGGACTTTCCTTTGATGAAAAGTTATGATGTTGCTGCTGTGAAACTTTGTTCGGTGATATACAAATACAAATATTTTGTCCTTCATTCATTCATCTTTTGTTTGTTTTGTTTTCTAATTTTCCAAACTAGACAATCATTATTTGTTTTATTCATATATGAATCAGTTGCCATACATTATGGTTTTGTTAAGTATGTTTAAAATATAGAGTTTGTTATTTTTATTAGTCTAAAAGAGAAATAAATAAATTTAAAGATTTTCAAAGATGAGAACTGGCGTGTCCGCATTTTCTTTGGAGAAAGTGAACATGTTTAAGATTTCTTGTTCATTAATCGTTTTATCTTGATCGTCATTAGCTAAATGAATTTCTAGCAAAACATCCCCAACTTTAACAACTTCTCCAGGTTTTTTCCGAAGCATGACACCTGGCTCAAATTTAACAGGGGATCCGGGCGTAGTTCTACCGCATCCCAGACCATGACACATTTTAGCTATCGCAAGAGCATCAATGGTTTTGACATATCCTTTAAATTATTCAAATTCTAAAATTCAAACTCATTCTAAAATTCTGGAAAATAATTTACCATCTTCTTTTGACAAAATTTTAACATGCTTTTCAGATTTTGGAAGAAGATCCCACATATTCCCGTAACATAGCTGATTAGCATCATTTATTTGAGTTCCTTGGGCCACGAGCATTTCTTTAAATTTTTCCAATGCTTCTCCGCTTTTGAGAACTTGATCAATCTGCTGCTTTCCTTCTTCAAGAGAAGTCACACGCCCAACTTGTTGAAGTAACTGGCCCCCTAAATAATGGTTCTGGGTGAATAAATCACAATTTTCCACAAGAAAATAGTAAATTAGATATAAATTAAATATAGTAAATTACCAAGCACAAGTGTCAGCTCATGCAAATCATTTGGTCCCTTGTTCTGTAATGTTTCAATTGACTCTGCAACTTCCAACGAGTTTCCAACCGCTTTTCCTAATGGGTTATCCATGTTTGTAATAAATGCCGATACTTTCATACCAAACATTGTTCCAGCTTGAACAAGTTTTTCTGCGAGACTTTTTGCATCTTTGTACTCTTTCATCATGGCCCCTTTGCCGACCTTAACGTCCAGAACAAGAGCATCCAAGCCTTCTGCAGCTTTCTTTGAGATTATGGAGGCAACGATCAAGTTCTCATACTCCACTGTCGCTGTGGTGTCTCGGATAGAGTAAATTATTTTGTCTGCTGGGGCAATGTCACTTGTTTGTCCCATTATGCAACAGCCCACGCTGTTCAGGATTTCTGCGAATCGTTCCTTGGAAAGAGAAACCGAGAATCCAGGAATGGACTCCAATTTGTCCAGCGTCCCTCCAGTAAAGTCCAACCCTCGACCAGAGATCATGGGAACCCGAAGATTGCATGCTGCAAGGGCTGGGGCAAGAATAAGTGACACTTTGTCACCCACACCTCCAGTGCTATGCTTGTCAACCACGCTCCCCTTCCAAGACGACGGCCATGTGAATCTAAAGCCTCCAATTTTCCAATGAAACAAAATTCAGAAAATTATATAAAAAAGCTAGTTTTTTGCTAGTTGGATATTATACCAGAATAAGTCATCGCTTTGACTAATGATGCTGTTTCAGAAGATGAGAGTCCATTGAGAAAAGATGCCATCAAAAATGCTCCTGGGTCATGAAAATGAATTTAACGAATTTTAATTTTTGTTTCCTTTAATTTTCTCACCAATTTGTGCATCATGAATCCGGTCTTCCTTTTTTGCAATGATTTTATCAACCAAGAAACGTATTTCCCCATCGTTTAATTCCCCCTTGTCCCTCTTTTTCCTAATCAAACCCGGCACTGAGAGCAAAGGGTTGTTTGCATAAGAAGAAGACATTTCCCAAAACTTGTTCTAATCAACACGAGATACAAATGTTAACTATTGATAATTGTTGGCCAGGAAAAGAAATTCTTATCAGAGGAGAATTAATAAAAAGGAGTAAAAGCATGACATTCTGACCCTGAATTATCCAAACACTTCATTGCTGACACTTTTCCCTAATGGACATTGATAAAGAAGTGTGATTATGTAAACCTGTCATATTAAGTAAGCTAGGACCGATCATCAATTTCTCTGTGTTGTGTACTTATCATATTATCCACTCAAAGTATGTACATTTGCTATGCATGAGTTTCCAGATCTGTCTTGAGCAAAGGAGAAGCATTTTACTCTTTTTTTTTACATGTGTTATGCAATCAATGGAAAGAGTTATCTCGAGATGATAAGCTACAAATGAATGAATCTGAGTAAGGTAGGTCTGTTGGAGATAAGTGATAAACAAATATTGAAAGGGTTTAGCTTCGGTGGAAAAGGGAAGTAACGAAAACAAAATAACTAGTAACTATGAAAAACAATAAACCAGCTTAGGAAATGTTAAAAAGTCCCTGGCCTTATAAAAATCTATCAAAAATTAGCAAAAAGTCAATCTTAATGTTCAATATTTGAAAAATAAACAGAAGCGCAAATTTTACAAGTCAGAATAATAATATTGACATAATTTCTATGATTTTATTTCATAAATACGGACAAGTTAAATGGTTTATCTTCTTGAAAAGAGCATAAAAAATCCCAAATAAATCAACGCTATTAAATATTTACAGAACAAGCTGAAATCAAGTTAAAAAAAATTATTAATATTACAACAGTAATTTAATCCGAATCTGAATCATTTCTGCGATCTCGACCTCCACGAACGGTGATGGCAAACTTGTATTCTTGATCACATCCCATGTAGGCATCACTCATGAAGTACAGCGTATAGTTGTGTTCTCCTAAATTAAGAATATAATTTTAAAAATATTATTACAAATCAAGTTTTAAAAAATATATATATATATATTTATATTTACCTGGACTGGGTGCCACAAAATCCAACTTTACTTTTGCTTTTTGTTGAAGTGTTAATCGCTTAATTGACAATAAAGAGTTGCTTTTTGGATCCCCAATTACAACCCACCAGCCTTCTTCTCGTTTCTAAAAAAAACAAAACATTTATACAACGAATGTGAGACATTTATTTTTAACTACAATAATAATTTATAATCTTACATGTGGGAAGAATGGAGCAATTACTGGACCAGTAACTTCATCTTCACGTTCTAGTTGGACAGCGACATCGACACTTGAACCTGTCTTGATTCGGTCCTTCCCTTCAATTTCATAATTTAGCTCAATGTTTGGATAGCGATTACAGAATCGAGCAACGTCACTCATTTGGTTTGCAGTCATGTCGCCCAAAATCTTGCTACGATCTTCGTCTTCAAGTTCCATCAAATCGAAAATTGTCTCCACTTTCTATAATTTTAATAAAGCAAAACATTTTTTATTAAAAAGTAATTTTACCAAAAATAGTAATATTAGTAATAACAATGAATACCTTATCTGCGCATCTCTTTATTGTATCCGCAGTAAAGTGAGGAATCTGTTTTAGATATGAATCTTTTGCCCACATAGCTTGAGTAACCATTTGAGCAAACTCCATAGCTGCTACGGCAGGAGAAAGCCATCCATTGGAGCTTAGCACATCCACACAAGCCTGGATAAGACGAATTGCCTGAAATAAAACATAATATTTATAAAAGATCAAAGGACATATAAAATACTAAAAAAAGAAAAGACAAACCTTGTTAAGAACGATTTCAGTGTCTTGTTGAAGTTCTGCGCTCAGTTGGATCCGACACAAGTGAGCTTGTAGCAAGATGTTTGCTTTAACATTTGGATCTGTAAACTTAATCTGAGCCCCTGCCGATGATGGTTTGTTGGGTAATTTAGTCGCTAATGCTTGCAACACATTATCTTCGTGGTGGCGAATGGGCAAATTTGAATACTCATATGAAGAGCTGACAATGTCCAAGAGTCCTCTCAGCTTAGTCTTTGCTGTTAAAGACATACTAAATAGTTCAATGGTCGTGTAATTGATGTAATAATATGCAGCAATCATTCCCAAGTTCAAAGGACTGGTATCCATATCTTCCTCTACTGAAATACATTTTGATTGTTCCAAATCGTTCAATGTATTTTCCACCAACTCTGACAAATGGTCAGAAAGATGACGATGAGTTACTCCTTGTAAATTGTAATAATTTGGGTTCTGTGTCATTCGTCGATAAAGGAATGTCCAAGTCAAGTAGTCTACTGCATCTTGCTTATTTTCAATTGTTTTTGTAACAATTTCAGCATTGAAATGATCATGAAGACAGTGATCCAAGTGACTCTCAACTGGAAGTGGATCATGCAAAAATTTCTGAAAATATTATAGAAAAAAATATTAAAACATGCTTCAAAAATGATTATATTTTCATTATCTGACATACCTTGAAAAACTCTTTCTTTGACGTTTGACACATCAAAACGCATTTAGAGTCTTCGTCATCTAATGGTCTGCATGCCACACCAACCATTCGAAGGACGTCAGTAATTGCGTAATCTTCATAAGCATGAATTCGTCCATTGTAATTTTGTGAATCCATTATAATTACAAGGTGAGAATGGAAGTTGACATTCCAGCACATTGTTCGAGTTACAACTACGATCTGAACAAACAAATAAAAATTATTAGACTATAATATTCATTTCCAATAAAAAAAAAGTATCAATTATACCTGAATTGCTCCAGATTTGAATAAAGTTGAAATAATGTGACGATCTTGCATTGAAGTCCCTTCGTGTAAAAAAGCAACTCCTTGTGCCAATGTCCCCTTCAAAGTTTCATCCTGAATTTTCTCAAAAACTCCTTTGAGTTCTGATTCATTTAGCAATAAGAATCTTCCTTGTTTGTCATCCATTTCAGCATAGCTAATTATGTCAATAGCTGTCAACTTTGCTTGCTTTCTTGAAGGGACAAAAATTGTCACGGGTTTGTTGGGTGAAAGTCTTGTAATGGCATTATAAACAGGCTTGGACATTGCTGCTAATCGAGACGCATTGTGAGAAATGTTGTATCCCTGAATATGCAATTCAAGTGGAAGTGGTCGAACTGATGGATGGAAATTGAAGGTGTGAGTTGGAGCACATCCAAGCCATTGTGAAATGTCACGAGCATTGCTTAATGACGTTGAAAGGGAAACAATCCGTATTGGTTTTTCAGTCTGAGATGCAATATATCTCATTCGAGAGCAAATTATTTCAACAATTGGCCCTTCCTCTCCTCCAAGCAGCTGAAGATCGTCAATAATAAACAAGTTCACGTTTTGAACGTTCTTTCTTTGTTTCCATCTTCTTGAAAGGACATCCCATTTTTCTGGAGTACTAATTATGACATTTCCTTTTGCCAAAAGTTTCAAATCAGTTCCCGTCTCTCCAGTTAAAAGGATAACTTTTTTCCCTAGTAGAGAGAACTTTTCATTCCATTCATTGTACATTATTTCAGCAAGTTCTTCCCTTGGACTTATATAAACACAATGGTCATCTCCATTCCTTCCAACAGTTGAAAAGAGCCTCATTATTGCAAATTCAGCAATCAGTGTTTTTCCTGAAAAGATAATAAAAAAAATTGTTATCAACCTGTATATTATAATATTTGATGGGTAATAATAAAATTAGGAGTGAAAAGAAGCTTACCAGATCCTGGAGGCGCTCCAATGAAAACATTGTCATCAGAATTGTAAACTGCATTAAAGACTTGAGTCTGAATGGGGTTGAATTGATTCATTTCTTTGTATAGTTTTTCAAAAGCTACATTTCTCAATGCAGTGATTGGTAGTGGTTGCAAATCCAAAAGTTCTGTTGGGGGAGGATTTTTCTCGGGAAGAATCAAATGTCGGAAAGAAACTGGCAACACAGTCTCTGATCCAATCCACCTGTCGCTCACAACTCGAATAAAATATTGAGGTGGAAGCGGCTCAAAAATTGGGACATAAAACTTGACAATGTGTTCATCTGCACGGAATTTTTGTTTCAGCAAAAAGTATTCATGATGTAAAACAACTTCAGAATCAACATCTTCTACAACAATCCAAAAGGCGACAGAGCCTCCGTGTAATTTTTCATCCCATTCAAAGTCTGGAGTGATGGCAAGTTCTACTTTTAATGTTGATCGAGTAATGGGTTGGATAGTGCAAGACAAATCAACTTTTGGAAGATGATGAATAAATTTGTGGATGGTTTTTCCCAACTTTGGAATCCTGATTAATTCACCCAATTCCAATGGGTTGAGATCAAACAATCTGTCAAAAGAGATGGACTTTTTTTCAATCTTCTTTACTACTTCTTCTGGAATTTTCTTAAACTGTCTTAATGGGCACATTGATTGCCACATTCGTTTGTCAACCATCTTTGCTAAAGATAAGGTCTTGTCCGCCAATTGAGCCCAACCTCTGGAGAGAACAATTTCATAAATAGCTCGAACAAGACGTCCTGCACTTTGAGTAACGTAAACCATGTCAGCCATCAATGCAAATCCTTCCAACTTGAGTTGTGAAATGTAAGCTTGAAGTAAAATTGAAACTTTAGCTGATGCTTCTTCCACGTTTTCTTTAATCGGTATTGGAACTCTTTCCATTAATTTTTGCAGTTCAAGTTTTTCCTCTTCTCTGACGGTTAGATTTTTGAATTCGCCAGACAATGAAAAGACTCGAAGGAGTTCAATTTCACTTAAATGAGGCTTCAAAAGCTGGTTATACGTTTGAATCTATAAAAAAAGATATAAAATATAAAAAATATATAAAAAAAGATTTTTGAATAATGATTAATTTTTTTAAATGGTTGAATTGCTCAAATAATACTAACCGTATCTGACGTGATGTAAAAGTGAGATGCAATGCGACCCAACTCTGTGGGAATAAAAGACCCACTAGTCCTATCATAACGAACAAGACCGCATTTGTCCAATTTCACTGCAGCAGTGTGAATTATATTCGCCCGGTGATTTGTCAGAAATTTGTCATCATCTGTATCATCTACTTGGTATGTTTTGGGAGCTTTCATTGAACGTACGTAGTAGTACGTGTAGCTTAACCATTCTACTGCATCTTTTACCGTCTGAATTGACCTGTAGGTAAATTACAAACGATTAATTGAAAGGCTAATAATTATTAAAAAAGTTTTAATAATACTTACCCATTGACGATTTCGGCATTAAGTAAATCTGGTAATTTGGGCACAAGTTGTGATTCAATTGGAAGTTGTTGATTAAGTAAAGACAAATAATATCTCAATTCTGAATGATTTGTAATCAAAATCCCTTCTCCCTTTGTATCATACTGAGGTCTTCCTGCTCTTCCCAACATTTGTAGTACATCCAAAGCACCAAGTTCCACCCATCGACCTTTTTCAGGATTGTAAACCTATAATACACAAATATTATGCATTCAAATTAATTCAAATTTTTTTGAAAAACATATTTTCAACACAACTCACCTGTGTTCCTTTGATAATTACTGTATGCGCAGGCAAATTGACACCCCAAGCTAGTGTAGCAGTTGATACAAGGACTTGAATATGCCGATCGGCAAATAAATCCTCAACCAATGTACGATCAACTCTAGTCATTCCAGCGTGATGAATTCCCATTCCATAAGGTAGCAGATCTTTCAATTCTGAATTCTTAACTTCTTCTGCTTCCTTACGCAGCACTTCCATTGAGGCGCTTCCTTCTCTAAGGAACTGGCCAAGTGTGTCCTTTTCCAAGCACATGTCACGAAGCGTTCTAGCCGTTTTCCCTGTTTCTTTTCTTGAATGTACAAAAATCAAAACTTGATTTTTGCCAGCATGTTCCATAGTTTTTTCATAAACAATTTCATTTGTCAGTTGATATCGTTTTAGTGCCTTCTTCTCACTTATCCCAATGTACTGTTGTTCCAATGGCACAGGACGGAAACTGTTGTCAAAGAAGAAAAGTCCAGATGACAAATCAACTTTAAGAAAATATGCAACGTCTCGGTAATTTGGAAGAGTTGCAGACAATCCAACAATTCGAATGTCTCCTTCTTGTGAAACCTGAGTATCAAAACAGAAAAGTTGAAATGCATATATACATTTAATCAATTTAAAAAAATGAGTTGCTTATTTAATTTAATTGTTAAACTTACCGATCGCATAGCTCGTGCCACAATTGTTTCTA